>JADRCC010512324.1:0-13494 GCA_019843855.1 Hylomyscus alleni
GAGAGAGAGAGAGAGAGAGAGAGAGAGAGAGAGAGAGAGAACGAGCACCAAGAGCTGAGGGTGTTCTCTGAACCTTATTTTTTGAGGCAGGCTCTCTCACTAAACCTGGCCCTCTCTGGTTTGGCTAGGCTGGTTGGCCAGGGAGCTCCAGGGACCCACATGCTTCTGACTCACCAGTACTGTGGCTGCACAGTCAGCCTTTTGTATTGGCCCTGTGAGATCAGGTCCTCATGCTAGTGTGGCCTTTACTGATGGCATCCCTAGTCCAGTCTTGATTATTTGTTACATGTGGTGATACTTCTTACCCCACCTGCCCCCTAGCACTTAGACAGGAAGAAGCCAGCTCATGGCGGTGCTCGTGCTGGTCAGTTGTGGAGGAGTACCCTGAGGAAAGGGGGCTGGGAGAAGCACAGCAAGTGGCCAGGACAGCGATTGAGTTATTAGCCTTGCCTCTTGTCTACCTGACCTTCCGGACATACAGCTCTTTCTCAAGACTCATCTAGTGGCATGCCTAAAGGATTTAGATAAAATCTTGCAATTTTACTTTTCAGTTCATTTCCAACTACAGCTTCATTTTTCACTGGGCTTAGGATTCAATACCAATAGTAAGTTTAGGGTTTTGGTTTTTAATTGTTTAAACTTTATCCCAGGTTTGACGGACTTGGTCTGTAGGTTTTAAACTCTAGTGTCAACTGGGTTTGGGGATCTCAGGCACAGAGCAACACATGAAGCTGTGCTTCATTCACATCTCAGGTGTCTTGTGTCCCAGGTCAAGGTCAAGGGGTAATGCTCTACAAGACTCCATTGGCAGAAACCTGCCCACTGCATTTTCTTTTTTACATTGCCTGGAGCAGCAGAAGACCTGACTCTCTGAGAATCACCTCTCCCTATACCCTACCTTCTCTTTCTCTGGTCAGTTGTGATGGGTCAGGATGCACCATTGGAAGGAAGCAGTTGGCTGCAGCTCTCAGCATCCCACATCTGACAGTCACAATGTGAGGATGTGTGGGACCCAGAGCTAAGTGTATTATCCTAAAAGATAGAAACATGCAGTTAAGTCGGTGCCCAGGATCTCATTCTGCTGAATTCTAATTTTAAAATCAGTATTGAATTTGTGCTTTCTTTTTGTTCCAGGAAATGGCTGCATTAGCAAGGCATAGATACTCTGATATAAATTCATTTCTCTTGGGTGAAAATACCTTATTATTCTTAACTGTTTCTTTCAAACTCACTCAGTCATTAGCATACATAATCTTAGCAGAGTAAGCTAATCGGCTCAATTCCACAGAGAGGGGTCTTTGCAGCTTTGTAAACCCCTCCTTGTACCACCCCCCCCCCACAACCCACAACCCCTCACTTTAAATTAAGTGAATGTTTGTACACACGTGTTACCGTCAGGCTGGTTCAGGTAGGAACGTGGAAGCAATCACTGACGTCTAGAACGCTTCTCTTCAGTTTTCCAGTACATTCATATGGTAATATCTCCCAGCTGGTAAGGAACCCAGCTCCTGGAAGGGGAGAAAGAGAAACTCAGCCCACTCCCCAGCTGCATGTCATTATGTTATTCCCAATTCACAGGAAATGAACAATCATTTAGCCTTGACAGGTACATCCAGAAATGCACTATCTTCCTTTCAACCTCCCAAAAAGTCAGGGTCTGCGGAAGATTAGCTCAAAAGCATGCCTTCCTCCCCCCCAAAAATTATGAGGCTATCTTGTGCAAGCTTTTGAAAGCACTCTAGAAAAATGTTGCCAATAGGCTTAGAAACCTGGAAGGAAAAAAAAAAAAAAACCCAAGCAACCAAAATATGTTCTGCTTGTGAAGATAGGAACTCAGTGGTCCCCTGTGACTGGGAAGGTCAGACTGACTTGGTAAAACACTGGGGTGCAACTTAAAGGTGGTTTTAGCAGCCTCTCAGACCTCACTCCAGAGCAAAGCTGTGAGCAGTGTGGTCCTGTTTCGGAAGCCTGGAGCAGCAACGCCATGCATGCTAGGGAGGAGTTTATCTCTGTCCTTCTATTCTCTGTCCATTGACTGAAAGGATTGCCATCTGCTAGAGATACTTTTCTAGAGTCGAAATTTACTCAATACAGAACAATTCTCTTCTTCTAGTTGTTGTGTAGTTAAGCTGGGGGGCACAGCTCCATGCCTTGCCACCCCCTATCAGGCCTCCATGTGACATGATAATGTAGCAACAGGACCTGGGAAGGCTGTGTGGCCTCCTGAGTGGAGTCATGTCTTCCCTGGGCTGCCCAGAGGGACAGCTTGGCTCCAGCTCCCAGGGAGGCAAAGCTGTTTAGTCTATGGAGCTGGGGATTTTCAAACATTTACTCCAGCTTACCTCGCTTTGCCCCTCACTGTGGTCCATTTGTGAGTGTCGTTCTTTATCACAGAACCCACATCAAACTCTACCCTTCTACTACCTCTGTCTGTTCCAGAAGATCAGAGTCATAGCTTAAAAATGGAGCACACATGCTTCTCATAGGGCTGTTCAGGAGTCGAGGCAACAGGGACTGGTGCTGGCTTTTCTCCTCATGTTTCAACACCCTTTCCAGGGGCTCTGTGATACACGCTGGCTCATAAGCCACAAGAGTCGCCTAGTCCAGTGATCCCTCCTTGCTTCCACTACCCTCTTCATGATCTTCCCTAACAGTTTGTGAGAAATCTCCACTTGGGTAGACTCAGCAGTGTGCAGCAAGTGCTTGGTAGACAGACATCTTGGTGCAGAAACCTGGAGTCTTCCAGCAGCTGGCTGGGCTGCACTGGGCAGTGTGACTCATAGTGACGGCATGCATTCCTGGGCAGCATTTATAGGGAACCAGTGGCTGAGCCATTTGTAGGTGCCCCACACATGAGTGTCCTCGTCCAAACTCACCTCCACACTGCACTAGCCCCTTCTGAAGTGCACCTTCACAGGGCGAGCAGGAAGACTAGAGTACTTTTATTACAGTTGACTTCCTTTGCTAAATTAGCATTTATATTTTCCCAGTAGAAATCCCCCAAATTGAAAAGAGAGAGGTGTAAGCTAGCACCACTTTAGTTACGATTGTGTCAACATTTCCTATAAACCTTGTTTTTCTAGGATTTATAACTAGACCATAAAATTTTGCTCAGCTCTGAGACTTGGCACAGAGAGTAAATCTGGGAGTGACTTCTGCAGAATTTGAGGAGGGAAAAAATAAGTTCAGCTGTTGTGAACATGTGCTTGTGCCCATAGCACAAGCTTAAGATGCACTCTTTAATATAGAGAGAAGGATAGGCTCCTCGGAGGCTATCTCATTAATATGGGCTAATTGCTCCAGCTAATTTTTAGAGAAAATGTTAATGACTGGGATCTTTTAACTCGAACCCACTGGCTGCATCTCCAGGTACCAGTTTGTGCAGAGGAGTTATCTGTGCATAGTAATGCAATTTGGCAAATTGCATACATCGTAGGGCATCAAACCAATAATGCTTCAAAGGAATCTTGACGAGAAGCTAATGGGTCATTTCACAGCACATCTTTGCTGAGGATGGGCGCCCCTGGCTCATCAGTTTGCTCTGATGACCCTAAAGTAGTAATGCAATGCTTAGAGGAAGAGTGTCTTCATGTCCCTTCTCCAAGCGGGGCATGTCCTCTGTGTCCCCAGCTGTTCGTGCTCCCCTCAGTGGTAGGATATTGAAAGCCTTGCCCATGTCCACACTTGTTGACATTTTGGGTGCTACATTGCCTTGTACTGGGCCATCATCTCTGGGATGATATCAGAGAAGGTGACAGGAGAATCATAGACCAAAATTAATTTCCTCTGGAATTTGAGTCTAAATTCCTCCTATATTCAGAGACTGAAAATGAAGTTCTGTCAACCCTGGGACAGTCAATGACCTGTCTGGGGATGACAATGACAGTAACCTTCCAGGGTTACTGACAGAATGGACACACCATCATTCACAGGAAAGCACTCTCAAAACTGTAACCTATCATGTAACCCAAAAGCATCTGCATTGGCACACGGTGTCCATGGACACTTACCAGAACTGACAATGAGGTAACCAAATGCCCCCTTCACTGACTCATGGGGAAAGGCCCTGGGCCTCAACCTCAGCTTGTCCTCTGCAGTTTCTGGAAACTTCCTCTTCTTTCTCCTTGCATCCTGCTTTATTAACACGGACTGCTTTTCCAAATGGAGATGACATCAGAGTTGGGCTGCTCATTGCCATAGACTCTAACTCAGACTGGCTGAAAATTTCACTGTTGTTCCTTAATATCACCTGCTTTTGGCCACATTCATCCGGCAGCATGCCACCTTTGCTGGAGGTGAGAATATAGTAAAGTGGAAACTTAAGGGTTCTTTGGAGAGTCAGTTGTGTTGGATGGTGTTTTGCTGGGGCAAACATGGGAAGGAGTGTTTTCCTGAAGTGAACACAGAAGAAAGACTAAGGCAGACTCATGAAGGAATGTTTCACTGAAGCAGACACAGGAGAGAGAATGCTCTGCAGAAGCAAGCATGTGAAAGGACACACAGTGAAGGAGTCTTTGCTAACAATACACGTGTGTTGGTCTGACTTACATTGTGTAGTTGAGCTGCATGTGCTGGGACTCCACAGACTTGGGCTGATTGAATATACATGCTGAGGCAAGGCACGTGGGGGATATGGGATGTTTGGAGGGTAGAAATAGGACGCAATGTTGTGACAGAGAAAGAACATGGCTGCCTGGTACTGCTAGCTCAATTCCCCGAGAGAGGCACAGCCGAGAAGTTCTCCGGGTGTCCCACCTGGTCCATCCTGCTGACTCAAACCAAGGCTGAGGCTTGGCTGTCTCTGCTAGGTCCTGTCACTGCTGTTGCTGACCTGAGTCTACTGAACTGGATTGCTGGTGTATCTGAGAGGTGTTTGTGAGTGGATCGAGTGGCTGCTGCCTGCTAACCTGTGAACTGAACTGCCGATTTCCAGACAACACAGGCCAGAGTTGCTCCAAAGAACCTTTCTAAACAGGGCCACTTCCCCATATCCTTTCTTTTCCACTACCTCTGGAGGGTGGTGGGTTATAAGGAAGGTTAAAGCATTTAATAAACATCATTAAAAATAGGATTTGAAAAATTAAAGTTACAATATAGTCCTGATGACTTAAGGTTTCTTTCCAATTTTTGTTTGAGATGAGGTGTCCTGTAGCCAAGGCTAGACTTGAATGCATGTCCCTCTTGCTGCTGCCTCTGAGTGCTGGAGTTACAGTGTATGCCATCACACATGCCTTCTTGTTCTTCATTGGATCATTTCCCACTCTGCCTGAGGCCTTCTTTCTTAGAAGAGCCTGCCACTCACCTTGAACAGAAGTGATCTGTATCTGATATAGATGACTGTCTAGCAGGAACATCTGTGCAATACCATTATCATGCTCAATTCTGGCTGGCTTCAGGAGTTTGTGGCTTGTGCTGTCACCGTATAGGGCCTGCACTGGCTTTCAGGTTCTGTTCTTGCCATTTTGAACTAATAACTTGTGAACAAGGGGTCTCATATTTTCCTTTAGCACTAGATTACATTGCTGTGCCTGGCCTGACCTTTCCCTGGCTAGCTATGAAGACTCAGCCTGAAATGATTTGCTGAGTTTGCTAGAGCCAGGCTGACAAGGGGTGTTGAAGTGGGAAGTTCCTTGTCCTGAGTAGCAGAGGGATTTAGTAGGATCCTCACTGCCCGCTCTGGTGACTGCCTGTCCTGGAGCCCTGTGTTAGCAAATCCCAGGTGGGCAGCCTTAGTGTGGTTTCTACCTGGGGTTTGCTAAAGAGGTGTCCTCTCAGTTGGTGTGACTGGAGCTAGATTCCCTGTCTGTGTATCTCTCCTCTCTGCCAGAAGCCTGGATACTGAACATGAAGGGGACATTGGACACCTCAGAGCACTCATGCTCAGGAACTGAGGCCATTCCTCTGAACCAGCCTACCCTCGGAATCCCCTATTTTCTCAGAACAGGAGCCAGACACCCTGGGCGCACTGAGAATACATCAGTGAACAAGACAGGGATGTCTCAGACCCCGAGGGGAAGAAGACAATGAATGCAGTACAGCAAGTAAATCCATGTATGTGTTGTGTTAAGAAGGGGGATCTGACTCGAGATCTCAGAGAGCTCAGGACCCATAGATTACCTGAAAAAAAAAAAACTTGGTAAAAGGTTAAGTGAGTGCCAGAACTAGAGGGCTAAGCACACGCTAACTGGTGGGGGAGCAACCAAGGGCCCGTGTCGCTGGAAAAAGGTGATAGAAGAAAAGGCCAGGAGGAAGGCAGTCTTGTAGGGCCTTGAGAGGCTCGGCTTCCACTGGATAACATTGAGCCCTCAGGTTAGCTTGGAAAGGAAACGCGACTAGATCTGTTTCCCAGGATCTCTGTGAGCAAAAGCTACAGAGAGCAAGGGGGTAAGATAGGGGAGGGAGGGAGGCATTCAGAACATCCTTCAAAAGCTCAGAGGCAACCTGTTAATTCCTGCCATGGAGGTGGCCTCTGATCCGCACTTCCTTCTCCCCGGCTGTTTCTCAGACCCAGCAGAATCTGCAGCCAAACACACACAAGAAAGAGCAGGTCTCCAAGCCCAGCAGACCAAGGCCTGCCCTAGAGATGCTTTTAGAACAGTTCCTGAGATGTTCACCTGGGGAAGTTTCTGCCTGCAGCTGGATGCGGGGCTGGCTCTCCACTTCTAACCTTCCATCCAAGCTTTGAATGATGCTTGCTCCAGGCCTCTTGCTCTGCAGCTGCATCTGTGCTGTTTGGCTCACAGTGAGCTTATGTTCCAACTGGTCCCCAGAGCCATGAACTCAAGTTAGTAAAACTCCTTTGCAGGCAGTAAAAGGTGTATCCCTCTGAGGTCAGAAAGCTCACTTGGCAAGAGAGTAAGTGGATGTCGCCCAAGAAGTGTAGAGAACTCGAGTGTGGGGCAGAATCCCAGGGTGAGGGGTACAGCAGGCCCAGGAGTGCCTGGTGAACAGGGAAGAGGTAGTCAGTAACAGAAAGCCTGTCCTCTCCAAGCCCTCCATTTACACCTACCCCATTTCCCCCTTTCTGGCTGAAACTTACCATGTAGGTCAGGCTGACCTAAATTCATGATCCTCCTGCCTCTGCCTCTTAAGTTCTAGGACTATAAGCATGCATCACACCAATAATTTGGCTGCCCTTACAAATGAAAATACAACCTTACTTTCAAGTCCCAAGTTGTTCAGGACCAATTAAGAGCATTGTGAATACACTTTACCAAACTGAGGCAACATCATTAGTGGGATAATGTCTCCAGCACTCTCCTTCCTCACTGGGCAACACTCCTCTGAATATCAACACCCAAATCTTGTCCACTGTCCCAGTGACTGTCTAGCTATTTGCCTGGATGCTTGCAGAAGCTCTCGCAGGGCTTCAGAATCTGTAGATACCTGCATTTTCCACTATCTGCAGGGCACTCAGAACAGAGTGGGACCTAGGCCAAAAGTTAGAAAACCTGCTGGGCTCTGTGAGGTCAGGCAAGTCACTTAATCACCCAGAGGCTACAGTTTCTTATCTACCTCCTATTTCACAGAGTTTTGGTAAAATCACATGAGTAAGAAAATTCTGTATCAACTATTCAGGGCATGCAACATCACCCAGCTGCTCTCAAAGCTGTGTGTATAACTGAGACCTTGACTTCCTCAGCAGCTCCCTCAGAAATTCCAAGAGCCAAGGGCAAATTCAATATTATAGACATTTTAAGGACCTCCCAATCAGATCTTCAGGTTTTTATTGTTTTTATTTAGTTATTGTTTAAAAACACAAGAAAGCCAGGTTCCTGAATCATACTGCTCAATTTCATAACATTGAGAAGTGCTAGGTTATAGGTCACAGTTGCAATGAACAGGAAGTAAGGAATTCCACAGATTAGAATCAAGTAAGAAAAGGGAAAGGGAAACTCGAGTTAAGGCCCAAATAAACAGGGCTATAAAGTGACTGCTTGTGGGGCTCTGATAGAGAAGTGACTGGATCACTAATCTTTGTATTTGAAAGCATATTATGTGGGGACCTGGGGAGGTGACTTGATGACGAAAGTGCTGGGCATGTAAGCATGACGACCCAAGTTCAAATCCCCAAGGCCTCTGTAAAAACAGACCCAGTAGCATGGTTGCCCATAATTCCAGAGCTACAGGCATCTGGAAGGTAGATACAGAATCCCCAAGCTGGTTGGCCACATGGCGTGCACAGTGGAAAGCAGCAAAAGAGACTCTGTCTCAGATAAGAACTGACACGACAACCTTGGTTGTCGTCTGACCTCCACAGACGCACTGGGACACACACGTGCATGGGCACACACACTGTGTTGGGGGGATAGATCTCTCTCTAGCCATCGGAATTGCTTGCAGAGGATGGAGTTTGGAGGGCTGACACACTGCGGGATCTTGCAGCAGCTTGTCCTCAGAAGGAACCCTTTACAGAAAACCCTTCCCACTCAGCACTAAAGCAGCGAAGGAAGCATCGTCTGGGTAGATGCTGGGAGCTGCACAAGTCCTGACATACTCTAAGATGGCCAAGGTTCCCACGTCCTCAGAATGCCAGGATGTGAGAAGCAGAGTGGTGTGCTGCTGCAGAGAACATGGGGCCCTGGAGGTCCACAGCCAGGGCCCCCCTCAGGCTCCAGCACAGACTGACAGCTCCTCTGTTAACTAACTGCTCCTGATTATTCACTTGGGAAAAAGCATCCAGCAGTGAGTCAGACTGAGCCTGAAGCAGAACACTGTGTTCAAGAGCTTTCCAAACATACATGGCTAACACATCTTGACTTCTAAGCCAAGTGCTGGGCAAGTCACTTTTACATGAGTCATTTTATGAAATTTTCCAGTGACTCTGAGCCAGGCACTAACCATAGCTTTGTGCATCGGCAGCCTGAATCCAGCCAGGATAGACTGAAGCTCTTGATACTCTAGACCCCTAGCCTACTCAAGTCCTGCTTCTTGTCTTCTGGTTGTTCAAGTGATGGGGACTGAGCCCCTGCGCTTTGCACAAGCCATACAAGAGCTTTCTCCCAGAGCCACACCCTCAGCCCCTTGGTCTTATTTCTTCAAAGTACATTCTTTTGATTACAACTGCCCAAGTATGAGAATACTTTCCAAGCAACCACAGAGCCTTAAAAGGATGTTTTACATCAGGAATTTAGCAGGGATTCTTCTCTTAGGTGTTTAATAATGTGTGCTGGCTCTGCAGATAGGGGAGGTTCCCTTAGCTAAACTTGAGTTTATTACAAGATAAGGGGTTCACAGCTCGATATCTATCCTTAAAACACCACGCAGAAGTGCCTCTTGTTCTTTCCATCGTGTAGAAGAGAAGACCAGGCATTGACATATGTGTTATACCCGAAGTCTCACAACTGAATGAGCTGGGAGTCAGCTCTTTGTTACAGCCATGACTTTGTCTCCTTAATTTAAAAAAAAAAAAAAAGAAAGAGTGAACTGTACTCCTTCAGCCCCTCTCATTTGTCCAGGCTTCAGGAAGGCCTCAAAGCATGTGCTATATTGCACATCAAAGCGATGAACTGTACTCAAATGTTTCTGCTCTGCTTTTGAAGGACCACAAAGAGAAAGTTGCACAGCTGTACTGGCTAGTTTTGTGTGTCAACTTGACACAGGCTGGAGTTATCACAAAGAAGGGAGCTTCAATTGGGGAAGTGCCTCCATGAGATCCAGCTGCGGGGCATTTTCTCAATTAGTGATCAAGGGGGTAGGGCCTCTTGTGGGTGGTGCCATCCCTGGGCTGGAAGTCTTGGGGTCTATAAGAGAGTAGGCTGAGCAAGCCAGGAGAAGCAAGCCAGTAAGGAACATCTCTCCATGGCCTCTGCATCAGCTCCTGCTTCCTGACCTGCTTGAGTTCCAGTCCTGACTTCCTCTGGTGATAAACAGCAATGTGGAAGTAAGCCGAATAAACCCCTTCCCCCCCAACTTGCTTCTTGGTCACGATGTTTGTGCAGGAATAGAAACCTTGACTAAGACAACAGCTATGACTTTCATTCCCAGAGCAAAAACCCAAACCATTTTATTCCAAAATCCTTTGCTGGAAATAGCTAATTGGAGGGGATAGTCTTTAATCTTTAATTTTTGATAAATAATAATAATAATAATAATAATAATAATAATAATCTGGCTTGATGGCAATTTCGATGTTGGGATGCCATTGGGTCTGTTTAGGTACCCAGAATCAAAATTGTAACTTCTGGTGGAGAACTGGCAGCTCAGCTTTCCCTACTAAACTAGTGCTAATCTTTGAGCATCCTCCGAGGGACCATCCAGTGGTTAATAAGATCACTCCGTTGAGGATGGACTGCATACTTATAGAAATCAAGGTTACTTTATTAAGAGGCATTACATTTAATGCAGGTAATTGGATGATTCCAGTCACTCCATTTAAGAAAAGGCAGGTCCTCCCTTTGTCCCACAGTTGGCACACCATGCTCACTCAGCTTTAGATGGGATGTGTGTTGGACAGGTAAGGGAGACTGAGGGTGTTTCAGCATCTTCTGGGGACTAGTCTACTCTGAAGCCAGAGAGAGTCCTGTCTGTCACAGTGCAGTCACACCACTTGAGTTTATGTCATCATTTCTCTTGGCCTTCAGTGTGCTTCACAAAAATCTCTGCAGAATTCTAAAAACTACAGCTCTCTAGGGTCGTTAGAGTAAAAGGCTTGTGAAATTAATTCCTCATCTTCGTGTCCAGTTTTTCTAAGGCCCCAGTAGCAAAGAAGGTTGCCCTAATACTCACCTGCACATCCCAGAATTCTCAGACTCCACAGATCCTCAAGTACAGTATCCAATAAGATCATGATGGGGGAGGGGTCCCCTTCTGAGGAGATCCTACCTGACTGTGAAAAGTGAGTTTTCAGGGCAAAGGCAAGTCAAAACTAGGAGAAGTGGGAAAGCAGAGGTCACCTGGGAGAGGCAGCAGGGAACGGTGCTTGCTTTCTTTTTCCTAGGTATCTGGGCTGTAGCCTTTTCTTTAACATCTATCTATCAGGGCTGTTGGAATGAGGTATCCAGATCCTTCTCATGGGCCAGTAGCCCTATAAGAGTTTGAATTTTAGATTGCGATCACCTACTCTTCTCTGTAGGAGACTGGAGGCTGGGATTTTTATCTGTGCATGGGAACTAAAAGTCCAGGTGCGGCTTCCTGGGCCATTGTGGCAACACTGTAAGCTGCCCATTCTTCAACACAAGTGTGTTCACTCTTTGCTTCCGGCACGTGGGAGTTTCCATTCCTTCTTTCTGCATTCAGCTTTGTATTCAAAGAGCAGTCACACAACTTCAGGCCTTTTGCCCATTTACTTTGTCTAAGCATTTTTCTTTCTGTGATGGTAGCAATAGGTCAGTGAGTTTCCAGATGCCAAACCCACACTCTCCCCCCACTGGTGGCTGAATTTGACCCGTGCGTTTGCTCGCTCCTAACATGCTGATGCTGGGCTCATGCCAAGGGCTTTGCCTATGCATCTGTGTCAGACAAGTCATGAGTGCTTTTATTCCCCTGTTGGTGGCTTTTGGTGACCTACTGACTAACCTGGAGAGAAACCTCAGAAAACCATGTGAGGAAGGGACTTCATCCCATGGAGCCTCTTCATTTCCCTCTCCTCAGGCAGCCTGGGTGGAAATACCTCACAGTCAAGGCTTTGAGGATCACAAGTCCCTTTGAGAATATTAGGAACTATGTATTCTGTCTTGAGGACAAATGGACACAGAGCATTCTGCATGAGCTTGATGAAGCTATTCACTCCAGAGTCCCATGCTAAGAACTTGAGTTTGGAAGTTAGCAGTTCTTTGGTGAATTTGGAACTCTTCCCTTCTTTGTTTGCTTTATCCAAAAGGAGTTTACAATGTGATTGGTGTAAAAATCTCAATTTTTGCTCCTTTGAAGCATGACAATGGTTGAGAGTAAATGGATAGTGATGGTTCCCTATAAAACCGCTGCTTCACACTGCATGTGGACTAGCGTAATCACGCACAAGCATACTTTCCTCACATCTTTCTTCATATCTTATTTTCTGACTCATCCATGTCACAGACAGGGCAAAGGAATCTTCGTGAAATGAGATGGAGTCACTGTGGCATGGTGGGAAGAAAGCTGGGGTTTTGTCCTGATTCTGTCAGGGAATCTGACTTTGCCCTGGCCAGCTAGCAACTCTGGGAGATTCCAGTCTCCCAGGGTTCTTTTTCCTTATCTATGTAAAATGAGGAAGCTGGACTAGATCAAAGGCAAGCTGGCAATCTGAAGCCTGGTGAGCCAAATGCAGCTTTCAGCTAGATTCTGCACAGAAAGCTTTATTGGTGAACAGCCCATTTGTTCATTTTTGCATTATCTACAGAGGCTTGTTGGCAAGTGGTCACATTGAAATGACTGACAGAGAACATAGAGCTGGCAAAAGCTGTTGAAACATTTACTTGTGACCCCTTACTGCAGTTTCCCAGGTTGCTTTGGCCTAGAGCACCCCAGGATTTTCTTCCGCAATCCCCAGAGACAAAGGAGATTCCATCCAGCTCACTGTAGGGCGCATGAGGATCAGTAGTGAATTTATTTATTTATAGTCTCACATTTATATTTCTCTTCTTCCTCTCCTCCTCCCCCTCCCCTCCTCTCTCCCCCCTCCTTCTCCTCCTTCCCCTCCCCCTCCTAATTCACTACTGATCCACATGAGCCCCTTTAGACATGGACTTGGAATAGAAATGAATGGAAGGAACCTTTCTGGTGAGTCTACTGTGGAGACTCACGTGGAATGGAAGTAATTAGGGGAACATTGCTTAGCCTGGTTCATGGGATGTGGAACTAAAGTCAATGGGGAGCATCCCAGGATATATTTTTCCACTGTGTTTAAGTCACTCCATTCATGGAGTCTAAGTTCAATGCTAGTGAAGAAAGAGTCAAGGGTAACACACACACACACACACACACACACACACACACACACACACACACATGTAAGTATGCATATCATATACTTAACCCCTTCCAGTTCCTCTCCACTCCTTCCTTCTCCCCTAGGTCCACTCCTCTTCTGTTTCCCTTCAAAAAACAAAAACAAAAAACAAAAACTAAAACAAAAAGAAAACAAAAAACTCAAAATAACAACAACAAAAAAATGGAGCAGGACTCCCAGGGATCTCAACTGAACATGGCATAACAAGTTACAGTGAAACTAGGCACAAAGCCTCACATCATTTCTATACAAGGCAACCCAGTAGGAGGAAAGGGGTCTCAGGTGCAGGCGAAAGAGTGAGACCCCTCAATACTCCCACTGTTGGGAGACAATGAAAACAATAACAACTTTTCTTCTTCTTCTTCTTCTTCTTCTTCTTCTTCTTCTTCTTCTTCTTCTTCTTCTTCTTCTTCTTCTTCTTCTTCTTCTTCTTCTTCTTCTTCTCTCCTCCTCCTCCTCTTTCTTCTTCCTCTTCCTCTTCCTCCCCCTCTTTCTTCTTCCTCTTCCTCTTCCTCCTCCTCCTATTCCTATTCCTATTCCTATTCCTATTCCTATTCCTATTCCTA
>JADRCC010512372.1:0-11225 GCA_019843855.1 Hylomyscus alleni
GAGACAGTCCCTGGAATCTGGCTGTGTTTAGCCAACCTGTGCTTCTTGTGTAAGTGATAGAGGCACCTCTCAGTATCTTCAAGTAAGAACTGCTTTGTCCAGTCCACTAGGGAGTTGTCAGTAGCTGCTGGGTGTTCTATTCCCATACTCCAAGGACTGTTAGGCACTACAATGCAGTATCCTTTCCTTGCGGAATTAACACTTGTGAAAAACTGTTCTTAAAGACGGTACCCTGACAAAGCACTGCTAGGGAGTATGTAAAGTTGCAGAAGTGATTAGGGCAACAGTGCTGGGAATTCTCCCTCATACAATCATAAAACAGAGAGAGAAAAAGTCAAATGTGGCTACTCCAGGAAGGCCCACTCTTGTTCCTGTGTCCCCACTCTGGGAGGGGTCCTTGTCAACATTGGTTGATGACATGAGTCTTACTTTCGTCATGACCTCTTGACCTAGCTCAGCCTACGACACCTCTCTTGTGATTACAAAGGGCGTCTGTGGACTTGGTGTCAAGAAGTTCACTTTCTAGCTCCACTGAGATGAAGCATTTCTGTAGACAGAGGGATTTTACAAGGAACACTGACTACAGGGCTGACTTGTATAAACAAGGCCAAGCTTGCTGGTTCAGTTCCAGGAGGACCTATTAATTTCCCAGGGCCACAGGCCACAGACCTACCAGCCCAGCTGTCTCCCTAGTGCAAGGCCAGAGGCCCTGGGAGAACCAGTGTGGATCTGGTCCTCATGCTTAGAGAAATAGATCTGGAGATAATGGCTCCTGTTCCAGGCACTGTGGGAAAGGCCTAGCTCAGATAGAGAAGTATGCATTAGCAAGCAGGGATATATACACAGTCACTTCAACTGCACTGATATGTTGAATCTCAACCCCAATGGCGAGGGTTTATAAGGCAGGACCTTTGGGAGATGGTTAGCCCTGGGGTTGGAGCCCTTGTGTTGACTGGTCTCAGTGGTCAACTTGCGAGACACAGCGATGCCACAGGACCAGTGGACAACGCCCATCTGTGTCTCTGGAATGATTCCAGCCAAGACTGACTTGTGATAGTGTCTGGGATTTGGAGGGAAGAGCACCTTTGAATGTGGACAATACAGTCTAAGCAGCTGGCATCCTGGATGAAAGGAGACGGGAGGGAGGCAGCAGTGAGCCATTTCCTTTCTGGGTGTCTATCATTGCTGCTGACATCATCCAGAGATACCAGGCTCCCACTTCTTCAGCCTTTCAGCCTGTGCTCAACACCCGCATCTCTCCAGGGAGTGTCTAGGCCTTCAGCTCTGGAGTGGAACAGCTGGAGTCTCCAGTTCCTTGGAATGAGCAGCCACTGCGTTCTCAGCTCCTTTAGCATGAATACTGTTGCTGGACTATCAAGCTAAATCCGTGTGTGTGTGTGTGTGTGTGTGTGTGTGTGTGTGTCCATAAGCACACAATATATACACACACATGGTATCATATATTGAATTTATCCAGTCTCTCAACAATTTGAGCTTTTTTTCCTTGCACGCTCGCATGCACACATGCCTCTTTGTGTGTGTATGTGTGTGCATGTGTTCTATTGGTTCTGTGCCTTTAGAGGCCTACCTAATGTAGCCATCATGAAAGAGATTAGTGCTTTAATAAAAGAGACCCAAGAACTCCCTGACTACATCCACCATGTGAAATAACAACTGGGAGAGACAGATATCTGGAGTCAAAATGCGTGCCCTCATCAGACATCCAGACATGGAATCTGCCAATGCCTTGACCTTGGACTGCCCAGCCTGGCACATTGTGAGAAGGGAATGTTTACTGTAACTGAGTGTTTGGTGTGTTCGTCATAGTACACAGAAAGCAGCAAGACTAAAATGTCATTTTCAATTTCAACAGCCAAATTGCCATAGAAAAACAAGAACAAATTCATGTTCCTTGGTTGGGTTTTTTTCCTTGTTACTTGCTGGGAACTGAGTCTGGAGAGGCCCTGGCTCCATGTGTTCTTCATGCTATACCTCTCAGGAGCGAGGGGATCTCCTCTCCTGACAACATGGGCTATTTTGAAGGACTGACTGCTGACCTTGCATTCTCAAAGAGGTGCAAAATGAAGAGCTGCATTTCTGCTGTGGGCCCTTCAGAAGAGGAGAGAGTTTGGTCTGTGTCTACTCCTCCCGTCAGAAACAGTGAAAACTAACCAAGAAGGATGGGTACCTCATATTCTTCACAAAAGCCAGGGTTTCATTGCTGTGAAGAGACACCATGACCAAGACAGCTCTTATAAAGGCAAACGTTTAATTAAGGCTGGCTTGCTCTAATTAGTTTATTATCATGGCAGCAGGCAAATAAGGTGTTGGAGGAGCTGAGAGTTCTATGTCTTGATCTGCAAAGTAGCCAGAAGGAGCCTGTATTCTATACTGGGCAGAGTATATAATAGACTGTATTCTATACAGGAGACCTCAAAGCTCAACCCCAGAGTGACACAGTTCCCCCAGTGAAGCCACACCTACTCCAACAAGGCCACACATCACACTAGTGCCACTCCCCATGGGCCAAGCATTCAAATACATGAGTTTATGGGAGACAAACCTATTCAGACCACCACAGTCTGATATATGTATATAAATTATATATATACATATATACACATGTATATAAATTATATATATACATATATACATATGTATATATGTACACATATACATACATAGGTGTATGTATGTATATATATATATACATACACATATATGTGTATATATATGTAGAGAGAGAGAAAGAGAGAGGGATTCTGACGACTGAACCCACAACCTGAGTTCAACTATCCCATCAACTTATTTTTATGGTGAGAATTTTATTCACACGTGTAATGTGTTTTGACCAAGTCCATCCCCAGTCCTTCTCCTCCAATTCTTCCCCACTTCCCACCTACATATCTCCCACTTCACTGTGCTTCATTTTTGTTTAAACCCACTAAGTCTACCTGGTGCTGCTGGCCCATGCACAGATAGAGAGCAGCCTACCGGAGCATGGGTAGCTTCTCATGGAGCACTTCATGGGTGCGAGGCCATCTACTAGCCTTCCAAGGGCTGCATCCATGAAAAAGGCTCCCTTTCTTGGCAGCCATAAACTGCTAATAGCTCCTCAGCTAGGTGTGAGCCTCCATGACCACCTTGCCTATCCGTATGAGATTTTGCTGGCTTGATCTAGTGAAGGTCTTGTGTTAGTTGTATCCATCAGTCAGCATTACCTAAGCAAGGCCATACCTCTTCTATTAGCCATGACTGGGTTTGCCTGGAAACAGGTCCCAACACACTTCCAAAGTTCACTCACTTTGTCCCTGAATCCTGTGAACCTGGTAAGAAGGACTTGGCTGCTTTTTGTCTACATTTTCTAAGCCAGTGTTTTCTTTACAACATGGTCTGACTCAGCCATAGGGAGTCATACCTAAAAGTCCCACTAGGCTAATTTTAGATGGCTACATGCCCTTGCAGAGAATGTAAAATACCTCCGAGAATTTCCCAGGCCTTCAAGCAGATGGAAAAAAATTCATAAAGCTCATTTCTAACAAACTTATCAGCTGACAGATGTAGAGAGACATACGCTCCAGAAGGCGGCAGAACTGTTAGCACACAAACTTTATCTCGAAAGATAGAAATGTGGACACAGCTCTCAGCATTTGCCTGGCAGCCTTAGGTGAGTCTGAATCTATATGACCACCAGTGCCCTTACATGAAAGGCCAGCCGAGGACTGCAGGCTTGGAGCACTGAGCCTGTGATCTTAAAACTGTGTTTGCACCTCAGGTCACCTTCCCCCAACCCCCAGGGAGTGGTTGCTGGGTTGGCAGGGCTTCATCAGAGCTACACTTTGGAGGGAGCATGCTCATGGTGTAGACACAGACTTTGCCTTTTCTTCCCTGCTTCCCTTCCTGTGCTCTGCCTCGCCTCCTGCTTTTACTCTCAGCCCTGGTCCTTCAGCTAAAAACACAAGGTGGAAAAGCTGTGGTGGTTTGAGTGTGAAATGTGCTCCATAGGCTCATGCACTGGAACACTTGGTCCAAAATTGGTGGCACTTTTGGGACAGGTTATGAAACCTTTAGTAGATGGATGGATGGATGGATGGATGGATGGATGGATGGATGGATGGATGGATAGATAGATAGATAGATAGATAGATAGATAGATAGATAGATAGATAGATAGATAGAGCATTGCTGGAGGAGTATGTCCCTAGGAGGTGTTATAGTCTTTCTCTACTTCCTATTTTCTCTTCCTCTTCCATGTGGATGAAAATGTGACCAACCAGCTTTCTGTTCCTGCCATCATGCCTTCCCCATGAGATGGATTTTATCCCTTTGGGTAAGCTAGAGTAAACCCTTACTTTCCTAAGTTGCTTGTCTTAGTCACCACTGTATTGCTGTGAAGACTAAGACCAAGGCAACTCATATAAAGAATTTAATTGTAGACTTGCTTTCAGTTTCAGAGGCTGAGTCCCTTACCATCATGGTAAGGAGCATGGCTGCACACGTGGTGGTGCAGCTGAGAACTATATCCTGATCTAGAGAGACACTTGGGGGAGGGGCTAGCATGAGCTTTTGAAACATCAAAGCCCACTCCCGGTAACACTCCTCCTCCAACAAGGCCACACCTACTCCATCAAGGCCACACCACCTAATCCTTCTCAAGTAGTGCCACTTCTTCCTGGTGACTAAACATTCTAATATATGAGCCTATGGGGAACAGTCTTATTCAAACCACTACGTTGTTTTTAGTCATGGTATTTCATCATACAACAGGAAAGTAGCTAATATACTGGTTTACCTCTCTCCTGTGTAGTTTTATAAGAACAAAGTGAAAATCCCCATTCAAAAACTCTGTAGACACCCAACTGTGGCTCACATGTTCACTGGAGTATGGCTCACATATTCAGTTCTTGCCCTGCAGTTCTCTGTAAGTCCATTGGGACTGCTGGAAGAGAAAGCCATAGATAGTGACTTATCAGCAACCCATGATTCTCACAATCCCAGAGGCTGGATGGCAAGATCAAGACATTGATAGTTATCCTGACTGATAGCTGCCTATCTTGACAGAATGTCTTCACAGAAAGTCTTGGGACTTTCTGAGATTGTTCACCCCCAGTAGTGGTAGTAATCCAACTCAGGACCCTGAGCATAGTAGGTACGCATTCTGGCACTCAGGTACAGCTCAGCCATGGGGTCACCTCTTATAAGTCAAACATCTGAGTCCTACTTTTTAACACCATCACCCTAGGGATTAGACTTCAATATATGAATTGAGAGAGCATATCTGGACTACACCAATAAGAATAGGAATACTACCGATTCCGCAAAATCCTGATGCCTAATGTTGAATCCCAGAACAGTCCTTGGGAACAGTAGGTAATGAGTTTCTACATGCGCCTTCAGTAAAAGTGCTGCTAGCAGGCTCGTCACACAGGAGTCCCTGGATGCTTTCGTTGTGGGGATTTTGCTCTGTTCCTTCCAGTGTCCTCTACAATAGCAGACTGTAATTTCTTCCAAGCTGATTTTTTTGTCCGTAGTGAGCCTTCACCAGTCCTTGTGTGTCATCTGTGGGTCTGTCTGGCTATCCCCAGATGATGGGTTCAGATGAGATCTGGTTTCCAAATCAGTTGCTTCACACTGAAGCCTTGCTACACCTCCTCTGTCCAGCCCGGGCTTACAGCCTTTCCACCAACCTCCCACCTCTCCTTTGCTCAGACTTGCTGGCTTCTCTGCTGAGAATCCCTATGCCTGCTCATCTAATTATAAAATTGTAGAACCTTCCTCTGCTTCTGGTTCTTTTTCAAAAGAAACACATGCATCCTGGCAAATGACCCCACAGCCCCAAAGGAACGTCTCTCAGTACCTGGTGTGTGCCTGGGGGAGGGGGCAATGCTAACAGAGACAGAACTAATGCTAAACGCATAACACAACATTAACTTTTGAAATATTTCCAGGTCAAAATACAATTTAACTTGGAAAAACAACAGCACTTGTTTCTCTGTGGAAAACAAGACAAAGGAATATTCTAGAATCACATCCTTTTACCTGATTGCTCAGTCAGGGATGAAAACCCAGACACAGCATTGCTGGGGTGAGGGCAGGCTTTAGGAAGCCTTGCGTGTGATGGGCATTTCAGAAGAATTCAGACAGGCTTTGGAGACACATGACTTCAAGGAGCGGTGCTCCTCGCAGCATCTTTCATGATAGGCTTAGAGTCCAGGAAACATGGGGACCATTTTTTTTCCTTCTCTTTACTTTACTTTCTCTCCCTTAATTTTTTTCCTTCAGCAGGGGCAAATGAGTGGCCTCACCCTTGCTGTGCAGGTTTTCCACAGCTGAGCTTGATTCTGTCTCCTTTTTTTAAAATTAGCGTAAAAAATAATGTGTTATTGTCGAGTTCGAATAAGTGTGCTGTGCTTTTGTTGACCCCTCCCCACTCCCTGCCCCATCCAGCTTGTCCCCCTCCTCCGCTCCATAGTCCCCTTCCCACCCCGTGTCACTTGTACGCTATTAGCCTTCTTATTCCCACTTTGTTCCTTAAGACCTCTTTTCCCCCTCTCATGGTCCCCTTGGTGGTTTATATAACTTTACCCTACCCCATATACATACATTTACAAAAAATTGAAACCTGGGCTACTTTTGAGAGAGAAGAGGCTCTTTGCCACTCTAAGTCTGGCTTACTTTATTTAATATAATTTCCCGATCCACCAACTGTCTGAACAATTTTTTGTTTATGGCTGAATAGAATTCTATTGTGTGTATGTATTATGATTTTAAATTTTTGACAGAATCTCTCTAGCTAGTTAGGGTCTCTTGGATAGAATTTGCTTTGTAGATCAGTCTGGCCTCCGGCTCACCGAACTCTGTCTGCTTCTGTCTCCTGAGTGCTGGGCCACCACCAACCTGTATCCCATTTTCCTTATCTATTCATGTATTGACAGACTTCTAGGCTGATGCTGTTCCCTTGATACTGTGAATAATGTAGCAACGAACATAGATGTACAAATATCTCTACAGGAGGAGAAGAGCTCCTGGTATATGTCTGGAAGGAGCGAATGCACCCAGTAAAGCACACACAAGTGTGCTCATGTGGTGCTATTTTTAGATTTTTCTTTTTTACTTTGCACTTTAAAGATATCTCTTCTATGATATGTATGTTAGTGCTTACCTACATGCATATATGTACACATGCACATGATTGTATACATGTCCTTAGAAACCAGAGGGAACATCAGATACCCTGGAACCGGAGTTACAAGAGACAGTTGTAAACTAACATGCAGGTCTTAGCAGTCAAACCTGGGTCCTCGCAAGAGTATCAAGTGCTCTTAACCTCTGCGCCATTTCTCCAGCCCCTGTTTTTTGTTGTTGTTGTTGTTGTTGTTGTTTTGTTTTGTTTTCTGAGAAAGCTCCATGTTGATTTCCACAGTGGCCACACCAATCTTCTCTCCCACTTGGAGTGAATAGGACTCCCCTTTCCTTTCCTTGCTATTATCTGATCTCTTGATTGATACCATGACACCTGAGGTGAGATGGAACCTTGGCTACAATTTGATTTTCGCTCTCTCTGAGGTACCTTTGAACATCTTAAGCAGCATTGATTGCCCATCTGTATTTCTTCTTTTGAGAACTCTATTCAGTTTCTATGCCCTTTTCAACTTTCCATTTTGAGACAGGGTCTCAGTAAGTTGTGCCGGGTGACCTTGAACTTGCAATCTTCCTGCCAGGCCTCAGTTGTTGGGATTACAGGCCTGAGACACCAGGACCCCCAGGTAGGAATCTGTGACACACCTTCCATCCTTGCCTGTGGTGTCCTCTGACTTAAGAAGGGCAACTATAGTATGCCAATGGAGAGTCAGAGCAGATGTCGGATTTAGACACTCCTGGCCTGTCTCTGTGAGGCCCCAATAGGGCCCATCCCTCAGTCTCATTTTGTTATATATGATTTTGAATGCTTAGCTTTAAAAAGAGTCTGTTTCTGAAACAGGCACGCCAACATAACCCACAGAGGTCTTGAACTCATTATCTGCTGTCTCCCAAGTGCTTAGAGACAGGTGCCATCTTGCCTACTGCTAGATTTTTTTTAATCTTCATAAGTATCTTTGTCAGAAAGAAGGAAGAAGAGATTGCATCAAAGCTTGCTAATAAGACTCCTTTGGGGACACATGCTTGATTTGTATGGGGGTGTTTGCTGGGGAGGGGTGTCTATTTGTACAGCTGACACATACTGCTGGCACTACTATGATTCAATATTCTTTTATTCCAGTAGCAACGCTGAGACTACTAAGTGCTAAGTGCCCCCTTCTTGTCCCTGCTCCTAGCAGTCACACTCTATCTTCCTTCTCTGTGATCTCACTCTCTGAGGTTCCAAGACTCACACAATATTTACCTCTTGTGTCCAGTTTCTTCCACTTAGAATAAGTAGAGGAGTTGCACATCCTAAAAGCTGTGAGTGAAATGTCATCAGGGAAGCTGGACTCGGGTGTCGAGTACCTGTCCACTCCCCTGCCTTGTTCTAGGACTGACCAGCTCAGTATCTGTAACAGACAGGCTCATGTTCTTCTCCCCACCTCTGAAGCTCACCCACAGAGACATTTCCTCTGAGGGTATGACAGTAGACTGTGACATCCACTTGCTACACAGTCAAGGCTCATACCAAGATACAGCCTTCCAGGTCTACAGAAACCACAACATAGCCAAAAGCAAAAGACCTGACTGGAACCACCAGGACCTAAGACAAGAGAGCCACAGGGGACTCAATCACTGAAGCACTCAGTTATGGCTCCTTTCTCCTTGTACCCTCTTATGGCTAAAATGAACTTGTAGTGGAGACCAGAATGAGGGCCTGGGAGGCAGAGGAATTTGTGACTGGCCTTGTCATCCCCTAAGGTTTTTGACTTAACAAGAACACCTCTCATGCTAATTCACTATATTTCCAGCCTGGTTTCCAGGAGGGGAGAAAGGCAATCATCACATTTGAAGAGTGAACCCTCATCTCTTAGAGCCCTGGCTCTCATACTGGAGAGTGTCGCTCAGAGACCTTTCTCATACTGGGAATGGGCTCTGCCCTCAGAATTCCTGCTGCAATAGGCCCTTATGATAACACCTTTTTTTTTCCTTTTTCTTTTAGAGACAGTCTTATTATGTGGCCTTCTTTGGCCTTGGGTTCGTCATCCTCTGCCTTGATCTTAATGCTAAAAGCACAGGCATGGCCACCACACCCTCCTCAGCGTTGACATTTGTAGCATGTTCTCAGATAATAATAGTACTGGTCCAGAGACTTCACTTTGTAAACTTTCATGGTTTTTAAGAGAGAAAGCTGCCTTTTTTATCAGAACTCTTTCTGGAATATAAAGTCAGCAGCCTTTCCATCCACCTGAGCTGGGTAAAGAACAGAGACTCTAGGACCGTTGTAAGGAGCCTTTTGTGAATGTTCTCCCACTCTGAATAAAGAGACAAATGACCAATAGATTTTTAGACGAGGGAAGGAGATTCTGGCAGCTACTGTCCTCAAGCCCTGAGGTCGTCTATGGAGATCAGTTCATCTCACCTGTCGAATCTTTATCCTTAAAGATCTCATAGCCAAGTACATTCTAGAAGAGGCAGTCTCCTTAGAATGCCAAGCTTTCACCACATTCACCACAGACTGAGCCGTCAGGGGGCAGAAAGCTTTCATCCTTACAGAGCATTAATTAAATGCCGTTTCCTCTGGATAGGGACATAGATGTGACCATCTCACTGTGTTATGACTGCCATTGCTCTACACATCTCTGCCTTCCTAGGAGAGCTGTTTTCCTGGGAAATAGCAGAGGAGGCTGCTAGTTGTTACAGACATCCTCACACAAGACACCACCCTGCAATATGCTTGTCTCTGTCCTCTAAGCCCCAGACTGGAATGACTGTGTCATCAAATCCTCAGTCAGAGGACCACAGAATGGTTATAGTTACTATGTTGGCTAGCACCAGGAGAAGATCAGAAACCATTATGCACATTTATTATAGGACCTACCCCAATTGACCCCTACTTATCCTGGACATAGTATTATGTCCAGTTCCATTTTTTCAACAAGGAAACATGTTTTGAAGTGTGTAGTAACAGAAAAGGAAAGTATCCTGGAGGATCCATAAGCCACAGCAAAACAGGGCAATCTTTCTTCTAAAACTCAAGACAGAGCTAATGAGTGACCCAGGAAGCCTGCTAGTAGGTACATGACCCTCCAAAATGGCATCTGTAGGTCGGGGTGCTATCTATAGCCCCATGATTACTGCAGTACTAGTTACAATAGCCAATGTAGAAAAATGAACATTTGTGTCCATCAGTGGGTAAGTGGTTTACAAAACTGTGGTGCGCCCACAATGGGGTCCAAGTGGGCCATAGAGAGCTCAGATTGGGTCATTTGTGGCAGCCCAGTGGGTCGAGAGGATGTGAGGATAACGGAAGCAAACCAGTTGCAGAAAAATAAAGATACTATTTCATATGTGGAATCAGAAAGATGATCTCAAGAAGCAGAAAGATCAGTGGTTATCAGAGGCTGGGCCAAGAAGTCAAAGGAAGGAGGGGAAAAGGGTTGGCCATTGTGAATAATTTGCACTTAGAAAGGATAGCTTTTAGCATTCTGTGGAACAGAAGCATATCTGCAGACAGCTATTGAAAATGCAGCTGCAAGAGAAGGCTTAGAATACCACAAAAAACAGTAAGTGTTCTAGGTGAGGACCCTTAGATCATTTCAGCGAGTGTGTATGTATTAAAGTGTTTCATTGTCCCCACCATTATTCACACCATTATTTTGTGCCAATTAAAAACTAGAAGGGCTGGGGCATGCATGGCTTGGAGGCAAAGTTTTTGCCTATCTGTGGCAAGTTTAAGTTTGATCCTCAGAGATGCAAAAAACAAAACCAACACCGAGCATGGCAGAACAGATGGTACTCAGACTCCTGGGGCAGGAAAGACAGAGACAGAAAGACAGAGAGAGACAGAGAGATACAGAGACACAGAGAGAAGAGAGAGAGAGAAGAGAGACAGACACAGAGACAGACAGAGAGACAGACACAGAAAGACACAGAGAGAAGAGAGAGAAGAGAGAGAGACAGCGAGACAGAGACAGAGAGACACAGAGAGAGAAGAGAGAAGAGAGAGAGACACACAGAGAGACAGAGATAGAGAGATACAGAGACAGAGAGAAGAGAGAGAAGAGAGACAGAGATACAGAGAGAGACAGAGAGATACAGAG
>JADRCC010512469.1:0-10395 GCA_019843855.1 Hylomyscus alleni
GTTGTTTATTATCATTATCTGCCCATAAGTTGGGAGTAGTATGGCAAATCTAGGAAATAACATGACAGTAGATGGAATTCATTCCAGTTTGTGAAGATTAGAATGTCCAAGAGTGAATCCTGGGGTGGAGGGTGCTATGTGTTGTTTTCCTGGGAACATTCGTAAACCGTGTGTGAAGCTATTCCCATATATCCTTGGAAAGGTGAAACAATCAGAGGAAATGCATAAAATGTCTAAGAAATTTGATGAGATAGCAAAACAGAATTGGAGACTTCTGTCGGGACACTGTCAAAGACACCAACTTCTCAGGGTTTCTATGAGAGAATAATTAAACATTGAGATGCAGCCCAGTGGTAGAACACTTGCCTGACACAGGCTAAGCCCTAGTTCATGATCCCCAGCAGCACGGAGTAAATAAATAAGAATCTTAGGATGACTCAAGGTTCTAACCCTATCACTAAGGCTAAACTAACTCTTTTTGTGAAAACATGCACACAATATGCATATATACATAGATCTGCATATGCATGCATGCATTGCTATAGTTAGGATGTTGCGTGGGTTCTCCAAAGGCCCAGAGTGATGCTCTGGGGTTGAAAACTGAAGGGGTCAGGTTTAATAGAAGGTCTTCAGATTATTGTGAAGGATTATGAAATTCCTGTCTTCCAATCCCATTCTCCTTGGCTTTTTGACAATAAGATATATGATCATATTTCACCATACTCTATTGCTATTTATCACTACTCTATCTCCCTAAAACTAAAAAACAAAAACGATGCTAATTGAATTTGGACAGAATCCTCCAAACGTATCAGTCCATTACTTTTCTCTTCATAAGTTGATTACCACAAATAATTTGCCATAGCAACAATTCCCACAAACATGTAGATGCATATACTCATGTGTATATACACTTCTTCACATGAATACATTGTGGCATCGATAATTTTTCTTCCTGTAAGTCTTGTTGATCTGCAAGTGTCAGAGTGGAGTAACTGTCTCTTCCTCAAGCACCTTGGAGTAGGTGAGGGACTGAAAACCTTCCTGTGGAGAGGAAGATGGGGAAGGTAGTGATGAATCCTTTGACTATTATGTGAGGAAAGAATCTCTGTGTAGGTAGGGAATGTAGAAACTGCCAAATGACATGAAAAGTAAAGAACAAGGAAATACTTCCAAATAACAGCTAACACACTGATCATACAGTAACTGTATGATCTTGCAGGGTCGAGGTTGGAATCTTCATCTTTCCATATATGCCCTTCTTTACCCGGAAGTTAGGCTATGTTAGTGACTCTGTCCAAGAAAAGGTGAAGATTCAAATGCAAGTAACTACAGAAACTTCTGTATGCATTTTATTGCTATTCTCCTATTGATGGGAAAAATCAGAAAGCTGAGTCCAGATCCAAGGGAAACAATCTGTAAAGACTGTGGTGGACATGGAGAAGCTAGTGTTTAAGATCATTCATGCAATTGATTATAATGCCTGGAAACATACAAGTGAGTTGCTGAACAATGGAAGCAAACTTAATGAAATGAACATTTTCAAATCCTACCCTCTCCAAGTATTTAGTATACTATAGATTTAATATGTTCACAATTCCAGCTGAAGTCTGAAGGGAGACATTTGAGATGCTCTGTTCTCCTATTCTCATTCTCAGCTGTACCAATTGCTACCCAGACTGCAAATATTCGAGAAGCACAGAATGAGTGAGAGTGCAGGGCAGAGAGCAAACTATAGGATTCTTGAACACATCAGGTTCCTCTAGTCAACTGTCTTCCATTGTAGCTGTAGCAGACCTTTCGACTGTGATCTCATGCGACTACTCTCTGCACTCCATGCTCCCTTCCACCCCGACTCCCGCCCAGAGGCCTCCTTAACACTTGACTTATAACAGAAGCCCAGGCTTCAGCTACATTACCATATGCATGTAGAATCATGAATCTCTGAAGTCAGGGAGGAAAGGCCTGGAGAGGAAATCTATATTTGAAAAATCGTTAATTTCACTTAAAAATCACGTCCAAGCTATTGACTATGTCTGCTGCCTGGGCTTTGGTTTACGGTTCCACTTTGTGGTTTGGATTTGGGGGCTATGAGGAAGGAGTGTAGGAGGGGAGATCTGATCCATCAATGTCTCCTTCATGTACCCAGGTTGGAAGCTCACTTAGAATGTAACTTGGAGGGAGAAAATAATATTTGCATGTGTAGCTCTATTTTGTTCCACTAGAAAATCGAATCCCTATTTTCCAGGTAAGGAAACAGGTGGGTTTCTAGGTCATGATTGCCCAAGGTCAGAGACCTGTGCCTGCTGGTCTGATTCTTTCAGTTCCCTTATTTTCTGCCTTGTTCTACTAGCTACCTTCATCACTTCCAGGAGCTACTTCTGCATAGGGGCTTGTAAGTGTCATCTCAGTCCCACCTTGCCTTCTCTTCCCTCACTGACAGGGTAAAGACTTTATTTTCTGAAGGCAGAAACTGTTCCAGACATAAAATCATCCATGGGAAGATATACTTTCTTGGGTGACTTATCGTTCTTTGTGTTCTTAGTAAGATTTTTATGTTTCCAATAGCCCAAAGAAAGATGATGGATATATAATAACACTGAGCAATAACAGACTGTATTTACAAACACATATATATGCTCCATCAAATGTACATATTTTTATACCTCTCACCCATCTTTCTGGGGCAGCTGCAGTTTTTGAATTACATGGTGTAAGCAATGAGCCCATCATGTCCTTCACATATCTATAAATTACGGAGATGGAGCAGGGCATCCTGGAAGCATCTCAGCTGTAAATCACCTGCAAATCTATCTCCCCCTCCTCTTCGCTGGGTGGCTCACCTGGGAATGGGGTAGTGGGCATTTTAGATGTAGGAAGGAGGGTGGTACCGAGTTGGGGGAGGGCATGGGTTCTGGTTTTCCTCCTGACTCATTATTGGCTGGCTATGGGATCCTGGCAGAGTTGCTTCCCTACTCTAGACCCAATTCTCCCATCCTTTGAGCAGGAAACTAACTGGAGAATCCTTTAGCATCACCATTATCCAGGAAGGCAATCAGACAGCAAAAACGGGTAGCAACCTGATCTGCATCTTGTATGGGCTCCTGTGACCACAGCTCTTGTATACTGAGAGTGTCAGTCACTTTTCTGTTTCCGTTTAAACTCAGTAAGTACTTATCAATCACTTTATGTAACACAGCTAACTTTAGGGGAAAAAAAAAATCCAAGGACTGGCTTCTGGAAAGATGGCGTCATTCTACTCATCAGTATATTATGTTGTGTCTGTTACATTGAGTAGTTAGTTTAACATTCATTCATAAAAAGCTTTGGAACCCCATAGGAAGAATAACAATATCAACCAACAAGGACCCCGCCCCCCCAAGCTCCCAGGGACTAAACCACCAAACAAAGAATATACATCGGGGAACGGGGAACCCGTGGCTCCAGCTAGATAAGTAGCAGAGGATTAACTTATCTGGCATCAATGAAAGGGGAGCCCCTTGGTCTTGTGGAGGTTCAATGGCCCTGTACAAGGCCAGGGCGCTTAGGTGGTCATGGGTGGGCGGGGAAGCACCTTCATAGAGGCAGGGAGAGGGGGAAAAGGGAGGAGGGTTGTGTAGTGGAAACTGGGAACAGGGATAACATTTGAAATGTAAATAAATAAAATAACCAATAAACTATTGTAAAACATAAATAAAAAATAAAAAAATGAACTTTGGAAGGGCTAGAACGATGGCTCAATAGTTAAGAAAACTGGCTGTTCTTCCAGAGGAATGGGATTCAACTTCCAGAATCTAAACAGTAGCTCATAGTTACTGTCTGTAACTTCAGTCTCAGGATATACAATGACCACTTCTGGTCTCCAGAGGCATAGCATGCACATGGTGCACTGACATATACAAGGGCAAAATACCCATTCATATAAAATAAAATGGAAAGAGAAAATAGGACAGAAGAGAGGTCATGTTGGAAGGATGATGAGGAAATAGGTCATAAGTATACCACTGCAGAAGTAGCAGGCCAGTGTGAAGGAATCTACATCACAGAAATTAGGGTGAGACATAGCTTTGAGGAGGAGCATGGAGAATCACTAGGTGGATCATATTTAGCAAAATTGCCTGCTATGGTCATAGATAAATTCACCCCAAGCATCCAGGTTTTACATCCTCATCTTTAATTTACCTAGAGTTTTCTAGGTCATAATTCATTATTCACAAGACCCTTCCCAATATGTTATCCATGGTTCTTTATAAAAGATGCCCCAATCATTGGAGAATGAAGTGTTTTTCTCAAATAATTTAGAGGTCCAGCCAGGTGATTCTAGTAGCAGGGATTGCTGCTGGGTCCAACCTTTGGGCACCTCCACTCCAACTTTTTCCTGGACTGCATCTACAAATGAATCTTTCAGAATCTTCCTCTGGAAAAGAGAGGAATAAATGAACCCCCAGTCCTCCCACTTCATTGTCAGAGAGACGTCAGAGAGTTCTCACACCACAAATGAAGGTTTGCATGAAGGATATCTAGTGGGATGGAAGGAAAAAGAAAGAATAAAGAAAATGACCACTTTAATAATGAGTTGAGGAAGTTGTCAGACTCAGTCTTGTTCTTTGTCTCAAGGCTTTTACTACATGTCTGGAGCCTTGGAGTGTACTGGCATCAGGCTCATCAGTTTCAGGCATTCCAAGCTAATGCTTACAGAAACTTTGGGAGAGGGGAGCTATTACTCTTATTTTATAAAAGAGGAAATAGTGTTAGAAAAATCAGGCTATTTTTCCAGGATGGTTTACAGAGAGTTATATTATCTTGTAAAGTGATTCACAGAGATAGAGAAATGCAGTTGGACAGACGAGCAAAATAAGAAAGGTGAAAACCACCCATCCATGGTAGACACCATCAACTTAGCAATTGAGGCATCTGGGGCTCCATTTTCTTGGTGATCTTCTGAGGATATAGGTAGAATATGTCCCCAAATTGTCCACTCAAAGTTCAGAAGGGAGGTGCATTAATTACTTTTCCTGTTGATGTGGTAAAATACTGAAAAAAAACAAAACCCTTAGGTAAGAGAGTATTTTAGCTCAGAGATCAGGTTTCCAGTCCAACATAACAGTGAAGCCCAAGGAACACTCACTGTCTTAAACCTGCTGGTTGCATTGCAGCCAGAATCGAGAAGAGAGAGTGCTGAATTTGTACCTAATTTATTTGTACCTAATTTGTTTGTACCTAATTTATTTTCTTCTTTTAATACAACCCAAGACCTTAGCACAGGGAATGATGCCACCCACAGTAGATATCTCAACTAATATAATCAAGATTGTACTCTACAAGCATTCCCAGAGACCTATCAGAGATAAGTCTAGATCTCAAGTGGACAACTGAGAATAGTCATCACAAGGAGATATATAAATTCTTATTCTCCCTTCATTTGGGAGCTTGTTAATTTCCTCACACTTCCAGGTTGGTACATTTTGATGGTTACTGTTCCACATCAGTTTGACTGAGGTATGGGATCTCTTTTACCTGCCTAACCACTATTACTATTACTAAAACTATTACTATGTGTATCTGCAAATATGTTTGCAGAAGTGATTATCAGTGAGTAGATGGATTAACAAAGCAGATGTTGATTCCTCGTGATGGTGGGTATCACTTAACTCCCAAATGAGGATCAATGTAGCTAAAATAGAGGGGAGGGTAGCTTTTTCCTCTCTGCTGTTATGGGGACATAGATTTTGTACTGATACTCAAACCATCTTCCTTATCAGGTTCCTATCCTCAGGATGCCATTAGTCTATTGGTTTCCTGAGTCTCTAGAGGCCAAAGGATATATTGTGAGAGCATAACACTTTGAAGCAATTCCTTATAAATTTATTTACCCATTTCTCTAGAAAATACATGCATGTACCAGAACAGCCAATCAGCTTTCAATACTTTGTTTGTAAGATAGATACTGTAGCTGGAATGAGAGTCAGCCATACTACACCTCGCTGCAGCTTACTGCCATATCAACATCTATAGCTAGAGGATACACCAAGAGGAAGTAATCTATAACACAAAATATCATTTGTAGCGTCCATCCCTTGAATGCACTGTCATTCTCAACATTAACTCTAGTTCAACACAGAGTCTTTGAGACTATAATGGGGTGCCATTTCTACAAAGAACTCCAGCTGATGGGTTATATAGATCGTTATAATTTCTGGTACAGAGAATGGTTCTCATACCTCAATCTTTCCCACCTTGACTCAACCACTATTGTAGCTTCTTATATCTTTGGCAAGTGCTTCAGCATATTGATCTTGCTTTAGTGATATGGAAATTCAGACATCCTTGAAAAAAATAAAATGCTAAATAGGAGCTTTACTTTTGTCAAATGTCAGTATTGGTATTTCTTCTTATCATGAGTCATGGTAGCTGTGAGTCATAAAAACACCAAAACATGATACTTCAGTGTGCCTCTACTGCTCTAGAGAGGCTTTTTTTTGTGATACAGTTAAACAGCAGGATCACTAATGTTCATGATTCCCTTCAGTATTTTATCCTTCTGCAGAATGTGTTTTCTTTCGCTATACTAAAGGAATCATAATGTAAGCACGGGAAGCACACATTCCATACATGTGTCACAGGATGAAGAGAAGATGGCAGGCCAACCCTACGTGGACTTGAATATTTTATCTATTAGTAACCCAATATTTCATCCTTATTACTGGGTCTAAGTATTTCAGATTATTTTTCTTGGAGTTGGCTCTTCCACAGAGCTTTTACTAAAGTATTTAAGTGTTGAAAGTCCTGAGGTTAGTGAAATGAACATGAATCTCTTAGTCCAAGATAACTTTGTGTAAGAGAGCATTTTAAGATTTATAAGGCATTGCTTCACAGGATCATGAAAGCAGAAAGGTCTAACAATCTACCCTTTGTACATTGGAGATTCAAGAGAGCAGTAGTGTAAGTGTAGCCTTGAGTTGAAAAGGTGTTTAAAGTTCATGGTTGGCGGTGCTGACTAGAAACATGATGCAGACAGAGGCACTAAGCCTAAAGCTTGGCTGGTATTTATTTCTGTGTGGATAACTATTGACATGACTTGAAGAATATAAACTAGTGTGAGTGAGGAGTAGATCATGCCTAAAGTCTCAGCATTCAGAAACCTAAGGCAGGAGGATTGCTATATGTTTAAGACCATATTGGACTACATAATGATATCTATAAGAACTACCGAATGAGATCTTATCCCAAAACAAAACATTAACAAAAGCCCAAACAAATTCACAAGAACCAAACAAACAAAAACAATACGAATAAGAAGCAATGTCATTAATTTGCCACAATGCAGTGGCTGTTGTCTTCACAATACCAGTGTAAGAAGTCATTTTTAGATTCTTCTGTTGTTAGTTTTGCTATATATTACTGGTAGTAACTAGGTAGCCTTAATGAGAAGAGCCTATGCTGCTGGGTCTACGAATGACTTCTGCCCTTGAATCATGCTGCTATATGTATTGGACTCTTGCTTAGCACCTTGGTAGGTAAGGAGATTAAGGAGGTTGGCTGACATCCACAGCTTGGATCATCCTGTCTGGTCTTAAAAGCTGTCACTTGAATGACTGCATTTACAATAATGTGAAACAAACATCTATATGTATCCATTTTATACTCATTCAAGTTTTTCTTCCCTTCACCCTTGTCTCTCTCTTTTTTTTTTTTTTGGTTTTTCGAGACAGGGTTTCTCTGTATAGCCCTGGCTGTCCTGGAACTCACTCTGTAGACCAGGCTGGCCTCGAACTCAGAAATCCGCCTGCCTCTGCCTCCCAAGTGCTGGGATTAAAGGTGCGCGCCACCACCGCCCGGCTCACCCTTGTCTCTTATTTTTGATGATCCTTAAAGATCCTCACCTGCCATGCAAGGTCATTTCCCACAAATCTCTGTGTAGTCATACTATAGCAGTCTTTGTTCCTCCACATAGAATGAATATCCAAATATATACCTCAAAATTCTACCTACAGGAAAGTATTCTCTCATTAAATTCCATCTGGAATGTTCCACCCAGAACAGAACTGTAGTCCAATCCCTTCATCTGAAGAACAGTGGGATCTCTATGAAACAAGCTAAAGCTTAGTCATAAGAAAGTTTTCATGACATCATATATGTTGAGGGAAGTATTAAAAAAGTTGTCCCACCATTGTTTCTGCCGCGCTGGTCCATATTCCTGCTCTAGTACCAGTACTGGTGGGCCACAACACTATGTCCCAGCAGGGTCCTGCTCTGCTTGTTCTCACCACTGAGCTACTCTCTCCCAGCTATCGAGTTCATCTTGCTTCTTTGCAATGCCCCTACACACCCTACAATCAGCCATCTCAATATCTAATTACCCGGAATAGTTAAGACTCTTAAGCTTATAGTTATCCAATCAGATTTATATAACAATAAGATCACAATTTCCAAGATGCCAATACATTAATTTCCGAGCCAATTGATAAAGATAAAGCTTTAACCCAATTATTCTGACCTTGTGAAAATCTTAACTACTTGTGGCTGTTTAAAACCACATGGGATCAGGATCATCTTCCTGTTCATCTACCTCCATGTTGGCTTCTCTCCTTTCTCCCTCCTGTGACTTCTCTATCTGTCCCCCAATTCCTACCTCTGCCTCCCTTTTCCTGTCCAAACACAGGCCTGCCACTGCCCTAATGTGATTGGACAGAGAAAAATCCTGCAACACATATGTGATTACATATGGAGTGGTGGTGTCAGAGATGGGAGGTGTCGAGCTGTATCCAAACACAGGCAAATGTCATTCCTATGACTAGACTGAGAAAGTGGGTGGAAAGGGTTTGATGAAGCCAAGTAGTCTTGGTTTCTGTTGGTAGGATACTTGCGTTTGCCATTCTATGTGTTGATCTCTGGTATTAGTTGTTCTTAGTGTTTAGTGATTAGAGCTTGTTCCTCCTGTGAGTCTCAGTCCCTGGGTTAAGGCACTCCCTGGAGGCAGGCTCTCTACTTGCAGGGAAGGGGCAGATAGGGTTGCTGATCCACCACTGTCACTCAGAGGCTGAGAGGATCCTGTCCCTGCAACCCTGCAACTCCCTTGCAACTTGTGAGGCCTCAAACAGAAATTCTAAGAATCTAGTAGTTGCTCCATCCACGAGGCTGTATATCTCAGCTATTTTTCAGTATACACCGGAATCTCAAAGTAGTCTCTAATGCCAGGGAAGGAATGAACTTGCTAGCGAGGTGAAGGCAAGTACAGAACAAGCAAGCTTCCTTCTTCCAAGTGGTGGAAAGGGTTTGAAATGGGGCATTTAAAATATCTAAGACAGCATTGATGGAGAGACCAAAACTTAGCACTAAGAGAACTAGTAACATGTGGAGAGAGAAAGAAGAAATCTAACTTATTCAAAGCCTACTTACAATGTGCCAAATAATGTATCAACATGATTGACATTCGTAACAGTTTCAAATTTCATTATTTTTAATTTACAGATAGAGAAACCTAGGTTCAGAGAGGGAATGTGATCTTTGTAAGGACACACTATGATTTAGTAATGGAGACAAATGTTAATTGCATGTCAGCTTGATTCTGAAGGCTTTCTATACTGAATGTAATTGCCACCCTGTATACAGAACTTTTTCCTTTAGTCTAATTTGCTGGAATGTTCCTGTTTTCTGGGGAGAACTTGACTCTCAGCATCTATGTCATTGGATACTTGAGTTCAACATATATAATAAACAAACTCCAGAGGTGGCCTCTTTTTCTGTTGCTGTCACTCAAGTCACTTCTTGCTCCAACAGTATCTGATCCTTGGTGAAAATTTGTCCTTCCAGAATACCAAGAGACATCCCCATAGATCTTCCCACAGTTATCAAAGGAACTTATGCAAAATTTAGTTTTCAGAAGGGGTTGAAGTTTTTGCTATAGAAATCATAATACATAACAATGTATCAAGTGCTGTTCTAAGCACTTTAAATGTATTCATGCATTAATACTTTCAATAGTCCTATTAAGGACCATTTTCTTTCTTTATTTTAATTAATTAATTTATTTCCTTTACATCTGATTGCATTCCCCTCCCCCTTCTCTTCCCAGTCCCATGCTTACAAATTCCTTCCCTCATTTCCCCTTCTCTTCAGGGAAGACAAAGACCCTGCCCTGCAACATCCAGTCACAACAGTACTAAGTACATCCTCTTCCACTGAGTCCTAACAAGGCAGTTCAGTTAAGGAAAGGGGATCCAATGGCAGACAACAAAGTCAGAGACAGCCCCTGGTTCTAATTGTTAGGAACCATCATAAAGACCAAACTACACACCTGCTACAAATGTATAGGAGGCCTAGCTCCTAAATTCTCTTTGGTTGGTAGTTCAGTCTCTGTGGGCCCCCATGAGTTCAGGTTAGTTGACTCTGTAC
>JADRCC010512479.1:0-10237 GCA_019843855.1 Hylomyscus alleni
TCTTTTAACCATCCTACTCTTTCAGTCACAACTCCTGTGACAAAAAGCTGTCATGTTCAGTACACAGCATTTCAGAGCACCTTTTCACATCCTCTTTTATATTTGTTTTCTATTTAGACTCAATTGTCTTAGAAAATTCCTTTGAGGTATTTATTTAATTCTTGTTCCTTTGAGATATTTACTTAATTCTTGTGAAGGAAAAATGCTTTTTCAAGGAACCAAATATAAATGGATTACTTATTGCATTTAAATTTTTCAGACAATATCTTGCTTTATATCTCAGGATGGTCTTGAACATATGACCCTCCTAGTCAAGTATCCATAGTGCTGAGATTTCAGCCATATGTCAACATATGTGCAAAGGATTTCATTTGAATATTTTGTTATTATAAATGCTGACTAGCATTTTAAAAAGTGCAACTCCCTCTGGGATCTAGAAGATGGTTTTGAGATACCATATGGTGCTCACATCATTTCCGCTAGAGTTTTGTTGCAATGGTGTGATTGTACTCAATGTTTTGTGTCCTTGTTCTGGGATATTTTCAGAGTTAAGATACCACTGAAGAAATTTATTCCTATGTTTAGGAAGTAATACATTCAAACCACTAAATTTAAAAATAATTAAAAGATGGAATTTGATGGAGGTAGGGAGATGCCTCAGTCATTAAAAGTACTTGCTTCTCCTGCTGGGCACCCTAGCCTAGTTCCATCCCTATGTCCAATGGCTTACAGCTGTTACTGCTCCAGATCTTATGTCCCTGATTCCAAGGGTACCAAAACTCATGCACACAAACCCTGACAAACTCTGGCATACACATAGTTAGAAATCACAGAGTAAATTCAAAAACTAAATTGAAAGGATGAAACTTTATCTCACATGTTTAAATAAGCTATACATTTTCTAGAAAGTCAATGCTTTCATATTGCTTTAAAAAACATGTTCATATGATTCATACCAGTTTTTTGAAACCTAAGCAAACCATTTGGCCTTTTAGAAGGAAATGCAGTTGGCTTTTCTTTGTTTCCTTTTCTCTCCTTTTTTTTTCCCCCCTGAAATAAGGGTGAGAGTTTGAGGATGAAAGGAGAAAACTTCTTTAGATGATTTTGCCAACTTGGCGGTCCTCTCATGAAGTGACTCTGGGCATTTTGAACCCAGAAGATACGGTGCATGTGTGAGCTTAACACTACTGTGGTACTTTTGTCTATCCTTTGGGAAGCTTCCCTACTGAGCCTCTGCACACTGACAGTTTTTCTCTGGATGTTTCTGGCTTTCATGGGCCCTCTCCACCAACCTCTCCTAACTGGTATACTCTTGGCCTTCTTGCCATTTTCCTGAGACCAAGTGTGAACAGTAGGATAGTGGTTCTCCTCGCTGTATAGCCTGAGTCTGAGAGATACCCAATCACCTTTAATCTTAACAAAGTCTGGGGCTACTGGGCTGTTCTTATCAGTTACTTCTCCCTCATTAAGTAGCCAAATGGATGAGCTTGATACTATCCTGGGGTAAAAGAATAAGTTTGTTATCAATTATGTTTAAAGAATTAAGAAGCAAGAAAGTTTTGAAATCCAGGAAAAGTCAAAAGTTAAGCAAAAGCCAAGTTTATTCAATAAGGAGAATTTTATGAGAATCATAAAGTTAAAAGTCCAAGTGAAGCCAGTTTATTCACAAGAATAATTTATTTAGAAATTTTAAAAGAAGATCCCAAGGCAGGAAGGAATGCAAGGTTTAAATCTCAGCTACTGGCAGGAGAAAGATAATTGGAGAGAAAGAAAATAGTCATACCATTTGAGTGATCCTATCTGGGGGTTTAGCCACATGATGGCCAAACAAACATCCATGAATCAGGGAAGAGAACGTGAGAAAGCATATGGAAGCTCAGAGTACCAGGAAAGGCATAACTGGGATCTTAACAGCATCAGGGAGAAAGAAACAAAAGATAATAATAATGAAAAGAAATAATTGTATGTTCTGAGTCAGGACTCAGAAAAGTAGATAGGCTGAGTCAAATCTCATGGTGTCATACAAGAACTGCACACACTGCAGTGTGTATGTATGTGTGTGTGCGTGTGCGTGTGTGTGTATGTGTGTGTGTGTGTGTGTGTGTGTGTGTGAGAGAGAGAGAGAGAGAGAGAGAGAGAGAGAGAGAGAGAGAGAGAGAGAGAGAGAGAGAGAGAGTAGGATTATTACATTAGCTCATTAAAGAGATAATTATTCTGTCCATGTCCCAGCATGACTTTCTAGAGGTCAACATGAGTTCCTGAGGGATGATCCCTTGTTCAGGTAGCTGATTGACTGTCCAAATTGGATTAACACTTTTGTATTTTAGGTATTTTGGAATGCTAGGTCTCCACTCAGGCTAAAGATTCCACCCCATGACCAAAAGATGCTAGTTTTTCCTTAATGGGACTTACTGCTATTGTTTGAATCTCTCTTGCCTTATATTTTCTACATGTGAATTAGTGGTTTCAAAGTCAAGGCTATATTTAGTCTCTATGTGTACACTCCATTGGAATTCTGTAGTTTTAGCTTTGAGAAGTTGAATTTAAGAAGTTGAGTCTCCTCATATATTTTCTCTGGTCTTAAGAGTTGGAAGATGCAGAAAGAATACATGTATTTATTATGTGTTCTTCTATGTATGAATTAACTCTTCTTATGACAACATTATGAGATAGATATTACTTTTGAAAATGTTTTTTAAAATATATATTTAAGCATCAGTATTGGGAGAGGAGGAGATAATCTGATTCCTTTGTAGGAATGAACATAAAGACATTTGTTCTTCAAACACTGGCTATCAGACTATTGAAAGAATAGAACTCAAGAAATCAGAACTTTCTCAGAAATAATCAAGTGGAAAAGACATAGTTATATGTTGGACCATGTAGAGCAGGAACTTATCTCCTGGAGAGAGATTTATAATATGTCAGATAGTTGTTGCAGGGAAGATTGTGAGCTGAGACAGTTCTGGGCAGGGGACCACTCCTTGACTGGACTGTTTAGTTATACACATCTCTCACTTTCTATTTAAAAATCTAAGCTCATGTCAGGTCCCAGAAGATGAACCTGAGACTTGTGGTTGCTGGATATCCTCTTTGTCCTTCTTTGTAAAGTGACCACATTGAATGAATTACCTTCTTTCTGATTTTCATAATTCAGAATTAAGAACGAGAGAAGGTACCCACTGGAATATTGTCAACCTCCCAGAGACTTAGAGAAAATGAACTCTACCTCTCCCCAGACTGTCAGTGATTGATAGCTCCTCCGCTTAGAGTGAACTCCTGAACTCTCCACTCTAACCTTAAATGTTGAGGGTATTCATCTAGAACAGGTTGTATGAAGGTACCAAAACATGTGAAGTACTGTGAGTATATAGGGATGCCAGTGCTGTCATGTCCAGCATAGAATTTCACTCTGATCTGTCCTGGCCTCTGCTCTAATGTTTTTCATGCTCTCTTTTTACAGTGAGTGAGTCTTAAGGGTAGACAGTGTGAGAAAGATATTACAATTGTGGTCAAGAGCTCTGTATTAGTCAGGATTCTCTAGAGTCACAGAACTTATGGTAGTCTCTATGTAGTAAAGGAATTTATTGGTAACTTACAGTCTGTAGTCCAACTCCTAACAATGGTCAGCAGCAGCTGTGAATGGAAGTCCAAGGATCTAGCAGTTGCCCAGTCCCACAAGGCAAGCAGGCAAAGCTGAGAGAGCCTTCCTTCTTCCTATGTCCTCATATAGGTCTCCAGCAAAAGGTGTGGCCTGGATTAAAGGTATGTGCCACCACACCTTTAATTCCAGATGACCTTGAACTCATAGATCTTCCTATCTTAATCTTTTGGGATTCATAGCCACTATGCCTCAAGATCTCCACGCCAAGATTCAGGTCAGAAACTTGTATCTCTCAGCCTCCAGATTAGGGCCACAGGTGAGCTTTTTAATTCTGGATTGTAGTTCATTTCAGATATAGTCAAGCTGACAAACAGGAATAGCCACTACATGCTTTATGGACGCTTATTCTTTTTGCTTTGTCCAGTTGTATGTTTCTGTGTTAACTGCTTCTTGTTCAACAAAGAAATGTCTCTGATGAAGTCTGAGACCTTTGCAAATCTCTGGAGATAAGAATTTGGAGAACAGTTTGATACTGTGTCAACTTATCATAATGATAGTAGCAAGTTCACACCCAGAGCCTTTGAGGTCTCCAACTATGAGTTTTTGACAAGATTTCAAATAGCAAGAATGTGTTTCTTTTAAATCCAATTAGAAAGCAACCAGTTACTCCCATAACACTCAAGCTGCTCTATGCACCTATTGGGATATATTGCCTCCTTGGTCATTATTTGTAGTTCACAAAGTTAATGGCTGGGTAAGACTATTATCTATCTCAGCAGTCTGCACAGCATTTTCTAGTACTATGAAAGCTAGGTAGCCCAAGAGGGGAGGTAGGGGCATGGTGAGACAGCCTGGTCAATACTCAACTGAATTGTTTTCATGTCCTATAACCAAAGTTCAATAAAGAGCAACGGCAAATAGCCTTGTTGCTCTCAACTCATATGTGAAATGACTGATATAGACACAAGGTATTTAGATCCAAATATCTTTGATTGAAAACCTAAGTCAAATTAATCAAATAAAATTAGTGTGTCTCTCACATCAGTCTTGGAAAGCATCAAGGAATGTTCATGATGATCTTTTTGAAAATTTTCCAATGCTAGGGGGATTGTTATCTGGTGCAGGAGTCCAGAGGCAAGTCAGAACATGCCCACCTCCATCAGACACCTCTGGTGGGAGCCCAGGAAAGTAGTTCAGAAAAGGAGGGGAGGCAAGCTGAAAGAAAAATATGTGATGGCCTCCAGGCTTCCTTCTTTGGAGCAGTTATCTGACATCTGTTCATATGCTTTAAGGATGGGCAAAAAGATTACTTCCATGGCCAAATGTTTCTCTGTGTTTTATATCAGATATGAAATGCTGCTTTCCTTTGCTTTTTAAAGATCTTTGAAATGGCAAATCAAACTCTAAGAACAGCAGGACTAAGGGACTGGAGAGCCCTTCAGCTGCATTTGTTGCCAGAGAAGCTGAAAATTAAAAGACCAACAGCGTTACATTTCTAAGCACTTGAACTCCGAAGAGTTTTGTTTGTAAGAACTTGGTTTTATCTTTTTTTTTTCTTTTTCTCTACATAAAGGCTCCAGGTTAAGTGACTGAGTTACCTTGCTTTAAGAAAAGAGGGTAAAATAGAGTTGACAGGCTCCCTTATGAGAGTTTGTCTCTGTGCAGATGGAGAATGAAATACATGGTTCCTAAGACCTTTCCAACAAAGATGTTAACATTATTTTCTACTGTATGCATGGTGTAGAAGGCGTAGGAAAAATGTGCATAATAAACAGGAAGCTGTAGGCATTGAGGGCAGGGACCAGTGTGGTGGAGTCAAATAACAGTACGCATTTCAGACATGTTAAATATTTACTCACATGTGAATGCTTGTCTACATGACTTTGTAGAGTCAGGGTATAGAACTACAAGAAAAGTTTCTTCCTTCATAAAGATATTCCTTCTGTACAGTTTGAAAATATGGACTTAAATTCTGTTTTTGCTATTTGGTAAGTTGAATTTTTCTCTCTCTAGTTATTTAGTGGTTGTAAGTGTCAGGGATGATCTAAGTATGAGTATGTAATGGCAAAATAAAACAGTAACAAATTTAATTCTCAGCCATTGTTTATGTTCTCTGGTCTGGAGGAAATAGAGCCACAGAGATATTAGCATTTGCTCTGTCACAGGTCTAGTAAGTAGTTGAGCCAGTATCCAACCCAGGACCTAAGGACTGTCTTTTCACTGAACATCACTACATTAATGATGGGATTCTGTGCATTTTGAGTACTGTTTGATTTTTGGTGTAGTTGAATCACAGATGAATTTGTGGGCATAAATGGCATAACAAAAAAATCAGAGATAACTAATACATTATTATGGTAGGCCTTTCTTTTCTGTGTGTACAAAAGTATTGAGAGAGATAATTTATTGTATCCATTGTGCTTTGTACTATTTATGGAATTGTAAAATATTACTTTACAATTTTTACTTATATATGTAACTGTACATTATAAATGTTATTTAAAATGTAAAATGGCTGTGTCAGGTATAACTTTAAATACCAGTTACTCACACAGCCCATGAACTGTGAGATACTAATAATAATTCTTAATTACTGAGCAATAGAGATTTAGAGAGGAGAAAGTAGAGTTGTAGCCCTCAAATGTAAATTTCTAATTTATCTAAAATAGTATATTTCTTAATTCAGTTTGAAGTACTGCTGAGACTGTATATATTTTAATTAATCAATTGACTAATTAATTATTATTTTTTACCATCACCTAATTAGTAAGGACTCAATGCGTCCAGATAAGAACTCCTTCTCTTTCTGACATCAAGTTCATTTGTTTCCATGCTGTCCCTTTTCTGTGTTTAACATGGAGGTATTTTCCATACTTCTTAATACCCTCCTCCACTAATTCTCTGTAGTGTTCTACTCTTGTCCATGCAAAGATTTATTGACAATGAATCTGTTTCAGCCACTTCTACCACAGTGGATGATTTTCATTCGAAGAGGAGTTAATTCTGAGTTTCTGCATAATTTATAAGACTTCCTTTGACCCAGGCTGTCTTAATTTCTCATCTTCAGAAGGGTAGTGATTTATTAAATTGTCTGATAAAGACTTTATCTGCTTTTTGGTTCTCATTTTATTTAATCTCACTCTTCTCTTAAACTCTTCTTTACTAGGTAAAGATTTAGCAATTATTAAAGACACCATTCACTTGTGGGTTTGTCTTATTTGATGTATAACTGATCTGTAATGTTAACTCTATTATATACCAATTAGTCTGTGTGCAGAGGTCAGATTTTAGGATTGCCAACCCATTCTACACTTGTATGAATATCACTTGCTAATTGTTATGACTTTGTGGAAATTCTGATATCCGAGGTTTGAAGAGATGGTTCAGCAATTAAGAGCAATTATCATTTTTGCAGAAGGCCAAAGTTCAGTTCCTAGATCCACTCACTTGATGGTTCACAATAAGTAGAAACTCCAGTACCAGGGAATCCCATATACTCCTTGGCTTTTTTAGGAGCCAGGCACATATACAGTATACATACATACATGCAGATACATTTACTCAAAAATAAACAAATGTTTAAAAATTCTAATATCTGATAGTATATTTTTATTTCTACTTCTTTTTTAAACTATTGCTCAGATATTATTAAGTCATTTTTAAATTTTGTGTTAGTAAAATAAATTTAGAACTAGGATTTAAAGCTTAGTGAATCCCCATTGGAATTTTTGTTGAATTTACATTAATTATAGATAAAGCTGAGTAGCATCCCATCTTTGTGAAAGAAGTTTTACAATAGGATATCTATAGTCTGAATAATTGCATTCCTGATATAGAATCTATGTTCTGTTTTATTCTGGGTTAACTATTATAGAACAAATACATTATCTTTTTCCATTGGAAAATACTTTGTTTATAATTATATTTTCATTTTACTAATCTTTGCTTTTTACATTATGTTCATTTTTTAGTACATCTAGTTTTTACAGTTTTCTAGCACTTGTCTAACATTGCTAGTTTAATAATAACCTCATTAATTTAGCTCTTCTTTTTATGTAAAATATGCATTTAAAATTATGTATTTGTGTCCTATGCATTTCTTATTCTTTGTTTACTATAATTACTATAATTAGTATTTTTCAATACTAATCATGTCATTTATTCAACAACTTATTAAAGAGTATTAAATGCATATTTCCAAATCTATTGTCTTCCTAGTAATTTTGATTGCTGTTTTACTGGCACATACCACAACCACTGGGACAGAATTGTCTGCATCCAAGTACTTAAGTAAGTGATTCACTTTGTCCTAGGAAGTAAAGAGATGTAGAGGCAACATGAGTGTTAGTGATGCTTGAGAATTTGCATGATCAGGGAAGGGACCATGTGAATGGCAAAGTACCATTTTTACAACCCTTCAGATGGCCAGGTTGCATAAATGCACAGGTCTCCAACTATGCATGAAACGTCTACTGTCTCCACTGTCTTCTGATTCCTTGGAGGAAGGAATGGATAATGATACAGAAAGGTTAGGCGATTAAGACTTCTTTGTTCCTACTTTGGGAGTCCTCAGAGTGTAGACATGAAGGCACACACAGGGAGAACGTTATCAGACCTGTCTCTTGATGAGTATTTTCTTCTTCTTTCACCAGTTTTATAATGGGATGCAGCCCTATCATGCACAGAAACACCTGGGATAATATAAGGATTTCCATCCCGATCAAAAGAAAGTGATTTTAGTGAGTAGAATTCTGAATAGTATTTGAATAAATTTGGTATATCTTTTATTGTGTGTCTATCAACTTGTTAGTAGGATTATGACATGCTGGCTAGTCTCCAAATGTGTCTTTTCATAATAAATCATTAGTTTCTAAGTGGGAGCAGTGGCATTGCTGGAGTAGAGACAGGGACTGATTTTGTTATGTACAGTTGGGTAGATCCTATCTCTTCACAGGCACCTTTACATCCCTTTTTTCTTCCCCTCACAGCACACAACTTGAGTGGACTAGGGCTATGCATGGAAATAAAACCATATTCGAATGTGATTTCTATAGTTAGGGTGTGAGGCTGAAATCTCACTTCCCAATGCCCTGTGAACTGGAAGATCAGCAGTAGAGGTGCCTGGATTTCTGTCTTCATATTAAGAATGATAAGTGTACAAAATTTCACAGGTGTGATGAAGATCATGAGGTACCTCCCCCACAGGGGACATTTGGAGGGTCTGATAAGAATGATTAAGTATTATTTCTGTTGTTACTGCCGCATTTGCATTCTCAATGGTACAAATATCCAGGGATATAACCTCTCATCCTCCATCAGAATAAATATGTGTATGCTATATTAAAAAATAAATTATGATATGGGACAGGATAGCATGCAAGAAGTGGGTTTCTGATAGCATCACTCTTCTACTATCATTTTTGCTCAAGTGAAACAGGAGAGAATACCATACTTTCCTCCCTCCAACAGCCTTAGCTCTCCATGAACGTTCTTCTGGACTTCAGAAAATAAATTTTGTCACCCAAGCCCCTGGACCTTGGGTGTCATAACTACCTAAATTGTGATTTGTTCAAATTGCCATACAAATCTCTTCCAAGACTCTTAATTTATGTCTCATGGGATTCTAATGCTACAAGAGACTACATTACATGTGAAAAATTAATGCACAGAAAAATCCTTGGATTTTTTTGGTAGTTTCTTTCTCAATGAAATTACCCACTGTGCTCACTTAACAGGAAGCACTAGTTAGCAAAACTTAATGGACTCAGTGCCTCTGGATTCATTCTACAAACTCCTGTTTCTGACTTTCTGACCTTTTAGATTTTGTAGGCCTTGCTTCTGATTCTGCTAAAATACTCTTCACACTGTCTAGAATTTACCATTGATTTCTACCTTGTATCACCCATCACTGTTCTGTGCCCAATCTCACCCACTTTTCAGATCTTGTTTTGTATATCATACTATCAGCAATGCCTTCCTTGAGTACATATTCTAGATTGAATTCCCACTGATATGTGCCCCATTAGCTAACGTAAAATTAACATTTCTCTGGTCTTATTGCCTTTGTGATTAAACATCATATATTAAAAAATAGTAAACTATGCCTTTTTGTATTAACATTAGTTTTTGTGGCTCAACATAGTATCTAGTGCAGAAAAGGCATTTAATAAAGAATAACTGGATGAACAAGTAAATAATGTCACAACTGTGATTTTGCTAATTGTGCAAATTACATTACTGATACCAATGAAGCTACAGTAACAGCTAACTCTAATTTCTAGATAAGAATCACCAAGAAATATGAACAGCAGATAGGAAGAAAGTAAATATAATAAATGCAACGTCTTTGAGAAAACGCATTATTTCTGAAAGAGTCATAGAGATAGGATGATGAGTTCTTGTCTTTGTGTTGTTGATTCCTGGAATTTTTGAGAATTTTAATTATACTTTTTGTCTTATCTGCTTTTCTATTGCTGTGAGGAAACACTATGACCAAAGCAACTTACTAAAGAAAGCATTGAATTAAGTGCTTATGGTTCCAGCAGATTAAAGTCTATCATTAGCAAGGTGAGGACCATGAAACAGGCAAGGGTTTCCACATTTTGCTTCCTCCCTCAGGGTGTTGAGGTACCA
>JADRCC010512484.1:0-13237 GCA_019843855.1 Hylomyscus alleni
GCGTTCGCTCTGGGCTGCTTGCACTGCCCATTTCCTTCTTTAACCCCCTTTCTTTTCCTTTATCTCAGGGGAGTTCCCTGAGTAGCAAGACTGAAAAAGAGCTGAGGTTTATGTTAGAAGAAATTAAGGTTAATGATCATTGGCTCATTTTCATATTCTGTGGGTGTGGATGCAGGGTAATCAGTGCAGGTGGCCCTGCCAGTTGGGAGTTTTTCTTTGTCATCAAGAAAATAAGGAGAGTGCAGGGATTGAATTACCACAACTATTTCAGGGCTAAACATATTTCATTTCCCTGATCAGGTCTGGTTTAAGGACACAAAGCTGACATTAATTTTATCCAATGAAAGCACAGCTTTTTTTTTTTTTTTTTTTTTTTTTGGTTTATAATTTGACTGAATGCATAGGGTAGATGCATGTTCAAATTTAATTCTAGTATAATCTTACAAATAATTCTCTGAAAAGCAAAGGCGTTTTGATTCAGTTTGACAGTTTATGTTTCTGTGCCCAATTACCACTTAGTTATTGAATGTTAAAGAGCTGCCTTCTAAAATGTGCTCTCTGACTGCGCCAATTGGCTTCCCAGCTGCCTGCTATTACATATGAGGTACTCCTTTCTAACTTTTAAAAGGATGTACACATTTGAAGTAGTTATGTTTAGCTAGCAGAGGAAGTGGGGGATTTGGTTAGGAAGTGCTTGCTGGCCTTGAAAAACTATCTCGTGTACATTCTAATTTCAGCCACATAAAGACTTCTCTATAAAGAAATATTTGTTGGATTAAGAAAAAAATAAAAACAGTTCAAACTTATATGCCCAAACTAGGAAAACAACCTTGACTAACAAAAAATTATGACTTCCTTTTGTTTTTGTGGGGTTTTTTTTTTCTTTTCCTTTTTTTTTTTTTTTTTTTTTAATACTGCTGATGGTTCTGCAAGGGAAGTGTTCCAGTTAAATACATGGAAGAGGGAGATTTAAAAGTTGGCGAGAGACAATAAAAGTCACTGAGGAAGAGGGTCCAGCACTCACCATGCATGACTGGTTTTGCTTTTGTAGCAAAATGTGGCAGGCTGTTCAAGTGGCCTGGTCTGATTTTAAGGCAAAGGTTTATTTGGCTGTTACACTGTGGGTATAATATTAATGATACTGATGTAAAATTAACTTTTGTGTTGTGTGAGCACTTTTTCCTTGCCTTTCCTTTAAAGTGACAGTTTTCTGAAATGAGTCTGTGTAGGTCTGTTGCTACAATGAACATTTATGTAATTTTGCTTGCATTATGAAGCATTTGCTGTAGTGAGATGTTTAGGCCAAGTCCAAGTGCAGGGGGGGCTCTGCTCCTATGGTGTGTGGTATGAGTCTACATGCAGTTGAATATTCATGACATGGCTGTTAACATAAATACCTGGAGTTATTAATAACACATGAAGAGACCATCCCCAAATATTCTGAGGGCAAGAATATTTCAGTGGTTTATGAAAAAAATAAGATTTAAAAAGATAGTTTAAGAAATAGAATTGAGAAGTAACCCTTTGGACTATTTTAAATAATAAATTTAGCATAGTTTAAGAAGATACTAAGCTAAAATGATTGAATGAAATGATCTTATGAAAGCTATCATTTCCAAGTTTATGTAAAGGATGCTCTTGGTTTAAGAAGCATCAGGCAAGAGGACAGGCCTGTGTTTTCTCATTTGCTCTTCACTGAATCCTTTCACCTTATATTCTACTGATAGACCTTAAACTGACTCCACCGGGTTTGGTCCAGTGTCTCTGACGATAGCCATCCACATTGCCACCCATTTGAATTACTTACTAGCCCAGAAACGAACAGCTATGAATCAGTTTAGCTTTGCTTTACCAGTTTCCTGTTATATAATAGAAATGCTTACAGAAGCAGATAATAGAAGCCAACGTTTTACTTTGCACATAGGTTAGAGATGTAAAAATTAGCTTTAGGGTCAGATTTATGGTAAATAGCTTCTTTAAAGGGTGTCTGGGTTGCTTTTCAGAGCTGGGTAGCAGCTTAAGCCAACCTGTGGCTTCTCTGCCGACCTGTTGGTGTGGACAGTGGTAGCCTGCCTTTTACTCACTTCTGTCTGTTACTGAACCTTCCTCTTGGTTGTTTCTTTTAGAAGTCCTTTCCTATGGACACCTGACCTATCATAGAATTCACAGGTTGCTCTATTCTACTAACTGTCTAGTAAGTTTTGATCTCACTGTGCGAGGACCATAGCCTGTACTTCACAATTTCTAATTCTTAACTTTTGCTTGCTGTAGTACTGACAAAGTGAAATACTGACATAGCTTACACAGGAACAGCAATGAGAAGTAGGTGAAATTAATCCTGATCCATTTTATTTAACTGGGCATATAAAAATTATCATTTGTATATGTAACAAATAGAAGCACTGATATTAATTCTCATGAATGCCTCTTACGATACTTTACACTCTTCTCTTATAGAATCTTCAATATCTGGTGGCTAACTTGACTACTCTGATTCTTCTACTGGAATATATCCAGTGGGTGTCCTGAATGCTTTACATATACAGTGGCGTACATCAGCAAGTCCTCCACTTATCCAAGATGTGTGGTTTAGTTTCATGTACATGTATTAAACAGGTAGTTAAATTTGGTCCTAAATGGAATATTTTCCATTTCATTTATCTGATTCGGAATTCTGACTCAAATCCTTAGTATAACCTATATAACTAAAATGTTTATACCTGTCAGAGAGCCTAGAGAAAGTAGTATGCTCCATTAGCACTCATAAAATAGTAACACATAATAAAAGATTTAAAATGTCACTTGGAATTGTTGTTGCTTAGGGGCCTCATTCTCAGTCCTCCTTTCATCAAGTAACCCTGACAGTTAGTCTAAATGTGGAAGCAACAGGTCCTAAAAATACCCGTCTCTGTAGGTGACTACCCAAGAACCATTCAAAGAGGTGCTTTATAAATTACCACACAGTTAGGAGTAACTGGTACTGTCTGTGTAGTTCTAGCTGTGGCTTGTAATTTAAGTTGTGTAGACTCACAATTGGTGACAGAGCCACCAAATCTTTTCTCAGATTCAGTAGATAATATTTGCCTTTGGAAGCTTCTTCCAGGCAAATTGTAGTTCGATAAGCATGATAGTAAATTTGAATTCCCAATAAACACATACATGTGCATACATATATGTGCATATATACACACATATACAAACACAGGCATGGAACTCAGTTTATTACTTTGTTAATGTGTATCTATTATTCGGGGAATAGATTTTCTTTATGTATTATATTGAGTTACCCTCTATGAGACTTTCTATGATTTGTCTAGAGTGGAAACATTGAAATGCCACTGAAAATTTAAGTTACAAAAGTTATCAGAAGAAAATATAGACTCTTATGTTAGTGGGGTTGTTTGGCCCTCCTTCTAGGGAGCAAACTGATTGTACTCTTAGAGAGAAGGCAAGAGACTGGGATGGGCAGTATTTGACAAGCTCTCAGGGAAAGTAGTAATGCAGCCCTCATAAGGCCAATAAACAGATATAGATTGTTTCCTTATACATTCTACTTAACATGATACGTAAAAGTCATGAGTTGTATAAGTGGTAAATATAAACAGTACAACAACCAGTATATGTGCTTATGGGATGCTGTCTTGCTTTTCTACCTTCCAAACACAACACCGGCTCTGTTTGGACTAGCTGCATTTCATGCCATCAGTTATCATCACATGGCTGGACAGTGTAGGTATACACAGTAACCCAGATTTCTTCCGTCACAGCAATGCAACAGCTTTTAAAAGGGCAGACTTAGAGTTTTAAGTTCTTGTTTTGGTTCGTGTGGGATACCTTTGACTGTGATGTACAAGGGAGGAAATAATTGAACCCCTAGGGTAACAAGTCTTTGGTAGAGGCATATTCTGATTTTTTTCTCGCCAACATTTTTGGTTCTTCAATAAAGTAAATATTCTTAAGTAATTTGTTGACTTTAACTTTACCCACCTAGGAAAGCATGCTGTCTCAGTTTTGCTAGCCACAGACACATTGAAGGCAGTGTTATAGGAGAAGATAATGTCTCCCTCCACTTCTCTTTTTAGAGATTGAAGGCAGTATACCCTGGCGCTGCCCTGGGCCGAGGCTGTCCACCATCTGTGTAAGGAATTCACAATCCCAGACAAAAGAAATTGGCAAAGTCCTCCTCTGTCTGCTCTCCAGATTCTCTAGATAGCCATAAAACACCTGGACAAAATCAGCAGGTGATGGCAAGAGAAAGAGAATGATCAGTCACAGGCGTCGTTGAAGCCTTTGAACATTACTTATGGCCTGGACGTTGCTGTCACCAGGCACAGTTTGATCTTGGGTGAGTTTTCTGGAAGAGCTTTATTCTCTGGCTCTGTGACAACAGCAGAACCAAATAATGCTGTGGATAGGAGAAAGAAGAGGAGAACTAATAAAGCTGCCTGCCTCAAGGTATGCGGTTCTAAGTGGTAGTGCCTCGATGTGTGTAAGAAACAAATAAGATTGTTAGATTCAAAACTGTGCTGTTCAGAACCCAATACTTAGGATAACCCCATTAGAGGAGTTAAAATAGCCTCTTACCTACTTAGAATTCATGGATTTTTTTTTTTTTTTTTCAGATGGTAGGTGCTTGGTTGACATTGTTCATATGCTACATTCGTAAAGACAGTTTAAAACCTACTTTCCCGACTTACAGTGGAGACGGAGAGTTGGTGTTATGGAATTTACTGGCTTTTAAATGTTTCTTGTGATGTATGGCACTTCCATATAACTATTGTCCCTAGAACCTCTCTGTATGTGTTTCAGAGGCAGGTTGAATGTAACATTAGAATCCTCAGAAAACTTACTGTAAGTATATTTTCTGACATTCTCCTGTTGTGTACTACAGTTGTGGTTATCTCTTCTGTTCTGGTTTGATGGTAACTCTGTAGTGCTTAGGAGACACTAAGGCATCATGGGAGTTACTGCAGTTTCCGTGGCGCTATTATGTGGAAACAGAATTGCATATCACAGCATTTAGTAAGGACAAGTCTGTTTTTAATGGGTCAGGAATTGTGCCGTAAAAGATAATTCTTGGACTAGTAGACACTGAGCAAAGTCCTTTGGTTATTATCGTCAGTCAGGAAGTTAGAGTTTAATTTGGTGGTACTTAAGTTGTTTGCCCCTGCCACTTTAATGGTTGCATTTTAGTTATGCCCTTTATTTCCAGAGAGAGGCCTAAACCAAAGCAGAAGCTACACTAATTCAACATTAGCCTCTTTTGCTCTGGCTCTGTCTACAAATGTAACCCCTTTTCATATAAATGGCGTCAAGCTTCATTGAATTTAACTCTGTCTTGTTAAGTACATTAATGCTGTGTTCTGTCATTCATTACATGAGAATTAGTTGTGTATTACAAAGCATGGTTTTTTTGTTTGGAGCCTGATTTTCATGGAAGAAGGCCCGTACATGGTTGAATTCCCTGTGAGCCTTGAAAACTGGCCTTGTTTATCTGTAACTTGTACACTACCACACGCATCAGGCAAAATGTTGATTGTACTGTTGGGTGGCCCACCTTCCTATAAACAAGGAAGCATAAAAAGAACACTTACCGCCTTTCCTCTTGAGAATCCCCTTTCCCCCCCCCACATTCTGTCACACTTTTTAAAGTGATCTATACAGTGTCCTTAGAGTGTGTTAGAGAAAGTGTTAATATCTTGGAGCAGCAGTAATAATAATCCTTTTACTCGGGGTAATCATGTGCTAATCCTCTGGTAAGTCAGAAGTATTAGATCATTTGAGATTCATTGTGTCAGCTCAGTTGAAATAGCTGGTATGGTGCTATAAACATTTAGAGAAAGGGAGTCTTTGAACCCAAATAATAATGTCAAAAAGTTTGTTAGTATTGCATTCTCATGTTTAAGGGTTTCATAAGCTCAACCCATAGACAAGAGCATTTCAGTTTACATTGGTGTGTAATATATTATTTTAACTGAAGGCTTATTTTTATTTTGTTATTTGGGGAAAGTTTCTTTGCCTCTGGCCCTTTGGGGACTTGAGTTTTATGGTACAGTTTTCACTTTGCAATCACTGGGAGCCTAGTGGGCCAGAGTTGCTTTTTATTTTTTCTCCCTCCTTCCTTTTCTTTCTTTTTAATTCTTCTTTTTTAAAATAAAGCTTTGTTGTTTGTTTAAAGCAGAATTTGGGCTTGAATTTTCTCCTTGTTCTCCTATTGCATATTCCTGGAACAAACACTGATGCTACATATATGTGTTTATTTTATTGTGAAATTTCTAATGGAGAGGTTGAGTTCCAAGTGTCCCTGCTTTGCTTCTGAGCAGAACTGCCCCTTTGCTGGACTTTCTTTGATTCAGTTGAGTGATTCTCTTCTCTTCTCATTCATAGCTACAGCGGAATGAGAGCCCTTTAGATAAGATTCTTTATTATTGTGAACTTTGTGCCAAACCCATAGTAAATGTTTTAAAAATATTTTAAATTGCTTCAGTTACAGAAAGCTGGAAATTTTGGTGAATTAACTAAAGTTATTGCCATGACAATAAATTAATAATTTTGGTGATAAATCACCCCAATTTCTTTTTTTATGATACTGTAAATGGCACTCCCCCCAACCTTAATAAAGTTTGACTCTGGCTGCTGTATGAGACCTGAAGCCACTTGTATGGTAACACTTGGGTATTAATTAGCTGTTAACAAAGCATTGGAATAGAGCTGCAGTAAGCACCCGCCATTTAATTGATTATCTCAGAGTTCATAACTTCACTTAGAAATAGGGTAGCCAAGTCTCATACTGGATGAACACTGCAATTTCTCTGCTTCATGGTATAATACCTTGGTTGAAGCTTGTCTTTGACTTGTAGTTTGGAAGAGTTGTAGATTTTTCTATTACTGTGTTTATTAAATGCCACGATAAGATTGGGTTAGCAGATCTTACTGAGCACCTGTGGTTAGATAGAGGGACCTGCACATTGTGCTGGATGCCACAATCACGACCCACCATGCTGCACATGACTTTCTTGCCCCATGCCCTCCTAGGAACAGAATTTAGCAATAAAATGGTTCATCCTATAGCAGCCAGAACATAGGATAGCTTTCTCTATGCTGTTATAAAAATAACTGAGATCTACATAGAATTGCTGGAGAACTGAAGCCTGCACTGAGCAGCAGTGTCATTAAATGCAACTTGAGCATTTTCAGGCATACCTCAGCTGAGAGAATAAGGCTGCCAGATGGTCTGGTTTAAATCACAGAGACAGTGTGGCCAACTACAGACTCAACCCCTCATGGCCCCAGACATCTCACAGTTTTGCATGTCAGGGAAAGGTTGGGGATGCCAGTGTTTCAGATATTGGCATTATTGAAGGAGAGGTAGAATTCCACCAGGCATGGGCTTAGAGATCATAGAGGGCATGCTTATGTGCCTGTCATAAGGGAGCCTAGCTCAGAATGAGCGGGATGGACAGTTACCTTTGGTTACTGTAAATGACTATTTAGAGATTAGTTGAGGTATTACGACTTCCCCAGGATCATTGGAAAAGGGCAGCATGGCGCAGTGACAAAAGCTAGGCTATTTACCTGTAAATCCTGTTTCTACCCTTTGTTCCATCCTGTGTGATATTTGCCAGGTCATGGGTATAACTACATGTCCAAGTGCCTCTTGGAAGTAGATTTAGTATGATCTATAACCTCTATACTATAAGTTAATTACAGAGAATGAATTGATACACAGTGCCTCGGACAGTGTCTGAAATTGATAATGATTCATGTGTATTTGAGCAATAGCATTAAGAGTGGACACTAAGATCATTGCTGAAGACCACCAGTTACAACAATCCCTAGTAAATCTGGCTGCCAGAACGCTCTCTGGTAAGCTGGGTGTCAGGAACCATCTTGGTGCCTTTGATGAAGAACTTCCATGTATGCTCTTATGCTGTGTATTCAAAGTCTCAAGCAGATGAGTTCATGCCTCTCTCCATCTGCCCTGAGCAGTGGCTCTGTGGGGCTGTGTGCTGTGCTTGCCCAGCAAAAGCTCAGCCTAGGTGACCTCTGCTTTCATTGAGAAGTAGGGGTGCTATCGTAATGTTCTTTGTGTTTCTCTTCTTGGATTTCTTTTTTCTTTTTTCTTTATTCCCCTCCTCTGTTTTTGGAGCCAGGGTCTCCAACTATGCAGCTCTTGCTGGCCTAGAACTTACATTGTAGACTAGGCTGGTCTGAAACTCACAGAGAACAAATCGTCTCTGCCTCCTGAGTGCTGGGATTAAAAGCATATTTTTAATTGTGTTTCCTGACCATACCCAGCAAGTGATAATTTCTTTTGAAATATAATTCAACAGAGAAAGCTGCTTTTATCTTAAAGCTAAAATGACTAACTTTCAGTTTATACCATGCCTAGAATCTATCGCATCTATCGTATCATCAGTTTTAGTTCTTCAGAGCTTATTTCTTTGGGGATGAGGAAAGGAGCTTATACATTAAGATCTTAATATTGACGACAATGCCAAGATTAGAGTAGACTTTAAAAGTAGACTGAAATTTGCATTTGTCTGTAATTTTCATGACTCTTAATTCAGTGTCCGTTTTCTCAAAGGCATGGTGTGATTATCAGAATATGACTACAGAGCTTTCAACACTATAATTTAAACCTATAACAAGTCATGTGTTAATAATTTTGAGAACTGGATTTGTGTTTTCTTATGTTTCCTGAAAGATGTAGTAACATTTGTATCAGTAACAACTAAGAAAGAACGGCTTCAGACAGAAGCAAAGTGCACATTTTCATATGCTAGGGGTGCCTCCTAAACATATCCGGTGTTTTCCAGGGGGCCCTTTAAGGTATGACTAAAGAACATTAAGAATGATCATAGTAGTCAAATTAGCCAGCTAAATTGACATTGTCTTGATGCAGTGGAGCAGGTATAATGGAATTGAGCTATCAGAATTAGTTTTGAATCCTAGGTTTTCTGTTGATCAGATATGAGATCTTAGCTGAGTCCTTCAGTATCTCTGATTCTTTCTTGCTTGTATGCAGAGAGAAGCTGCAGTGATAATTCACTTAGCTCGTGTCCATAAAATAAATTTTATTGAAGGAAAATTATCCCTTCCCATGCAGCCTTCTAAACTCTTGGCGGGGTCCCTCTTAGGAAAAGGTAGATCAGCAAGCAAAATGTGTCCAAGCATTTATAGTCTGACTTTTACATGATATGGAGTGTTTTTATAAGGAAATAAAATCCTAAGAGATCAATGAAAACTCAAGGTTTTTGCTAGGCTTGATGAAGAATAGACAATTAGTGGAAAATAAACAAAGAAGACTATGGATAAGAATAGTGAGCTGGAAGAAACAGCAAAGCATGCCCTGCTTAGTTATATTCCTCCAGTCATGTGTGCATCCTGTAATCTGCTTCGGAGAAGAGGGCAAAGGAATAACAGAATGTTCATGATGGCTGTTTCTCAGATTCTTTCAATTTAAAAAGATCCATTATGGGGGGGGGGACGCATATGGGATTGCTTCCTGACCAACATTACTGTGGATGTAGCCTGTGGTATGGCTTACATAAGAGTTCAAAAACCGGTCAAGGTTATCATTATTATTGGATGCAAAATTATTGACCTTCTATATTACTAAAGAGCTTCTCCAAGCATTCATTAAGGGGAATGGTTGTGTTGGTCAGTCATATCCTCTTTCTTGGATGCTGTCATTCTTGTTAGCAAATAATCCTTAGCTAGTAGTAGAATGTATTTACAGAGGTTTTAGTTTAGTTCCATCCATCCATCCATCCAACCGTTGATCTGTCCACCTGACCATCCATCCATCCATCCATCCATCCATCCATCCATCCATCCATCCATCCATCCTCCATCGATCATTCACCCATCATCTATCCACCATCTTTTTTTCATATGGGAAAGACATGTATGGTTTTTCAGTTATGGTATTGGGGATGTAACCAGGCTTTGCTCCTCTATAACAAGGCTCCATCATTGAGCTCTATCACAAGCCTATTATAAAGTACTTTTCAATTTAATGATTTTAAATGTTTATAAAAGAACATTCTGCTTTCTTCTTAGAGATACAAACATGATATTAAAATCATTTATGTTGATAGAAATTTTTTATTCTTGTGTGTTTTGTAGTCTGTGTTCAATAGTGCGTGCATGGCGCATACATGTGGAAGTCAGAGCTTGATGTTTGATGTTTTCTTCAATTGGCCTCTACCTTACTGTTTGAGAAAAGTTCTCTCTCTGAATCTGATACTCACCAATTCAACTAGGCTGGCTTACCACTGAATTCTGAGAATCTGCCTGCTTCTGACTTCAATCCCGTCCTAGTGCTAGTTTACAGGCAAGCGTAACCTGGTCATGCTTTTTATATCCATGCATGGGCTCAGACTCAACTTTATGCTTGTGCACCAAAGACTACTGACTAAGTCATCTGCCCAGCCCCTACATAGGTAGGATCCTTTGAATTCGTCCTTTAATCTAAACAGGTGTTTTCCAAGTATTTTGTTGTTTTTAAAATGAAGCCATCACTGTAAATTGAGCGTGGTGTGGAAGCATCTGTGTTTTCGTCTGGTTATCCTGTGCTGAACACAGTGCTGAATGTCAGAGGCTGGGGACAAGAAGTCCCCATCCTTTGTATCAAAGCATTCAGAATGAATATTCAGGAAAGCTATTTGAGTTTTCCATTAACCAATTTTTTATCTAGGATTCACCCTCTTGATCCCAGGGTTGCCTGTTTCCTGCTAGGACCCTTTCCTCTTCTCTCAATTTTGTGATGATCAGCTTGAACACTTAGGTTTCAGTTTCCAGTGTCAGTGTGTAGGATTTTGTGAGACATACCATAATTGTGTTTTCAGCCTTGTTTCTTTAGAATTACATTTAGGGTACCTGATTCAAAAAACAGAATCTATTTCTTTTTTGAGAAAGCATTTTCCATTTGATACTATATTCGACTCTTTTCCTTTGGTGACTTGTCCTTTTTTGTTGTTGTTGTTAAGACTAATGCCATGTGATATCTATCACCTAGACAGTTAGTTGTGCATACACTAAAGCCTGACACAGCTTGTACAATTTTGCGATACTCTATGACATACTCGGATGGAACTCTCACCATCACAGCCTTCTATGTTCCAGTTGAATTCAAGGAAACACATTTTGGGGGCATGCTGAGTCCAGCCTCTGCTAGCATCTAGGCACCTCCACCTTATGTTGACTAACTATTATTTATCTGAAAACTAGAAAGTGACACTTGTAAAATGGAAGGATTGATTTTTTTTTTTTTAATCTAAGTACTGGGCGGAATGGTATTACTGATGTCCTTTGCATATCCATTTGGTTGATACAGAGGTACTGTCGCGAGGACCTTCATGGTCATGGGATGGTCCACCCCTGCCATTGCTCCTGGGTTTTAATAATACCTTTTGCTATGATAAGTATTTATTTTTTGAATTTAAACTGGTTTTAAGTAAAAGGTCTCTGGTCCTAGGATTAGGATAGAATTGTTTAGTCTTATTGGTACAGGGTCTGCTCCCCTAGTCAAGTATAACAGACTTCTGATTATTGTTTTAACACAATGCATTATTTCTTCCATGTGTGATCCATATTTTAACACGAGAAAAGCATATTAAATAGATTTATGTGCAGCTGGCACTGTGAGCATTGTATTAGTCATATGCTTGGATATTCTAACTGTTCTTTATGTCTCAAAATTTGAAATGTCATTTCTATTTTAGTTTAGTCTTGCAGGATACCTTTCACAGAAGCAAAGGAGCATTTTCTTTTTTCCTTTTGTTAGCTGATAACTGAATCTTCTGAAATAACAGATAAGATTGATAGGAGAAAAGTCATACACGATAATGACTCTTATGAGGACATGGCGAGAAAAGTGGACACCCAATAACCTAATGCGAACTCGAAGCTTAAGTTCCCCATTCACGGGGAAGAGGGAAGTGAAGATTCTAGGCACTTTTGGAAAAATGTAGGTGATATTTACAGGAAATGAATGGGTCTGTAGAACAGCGGTTTGCGACACAGTGTTTTGGGCTCTGGACTTTCTAAGTTACATGTTCTTGGTCTATGCTGTCTTACCTATATCCCATTGATAATACATATCTCCTTGGATGACATTCATTTCCCATCTTGATATGCTGATGTTGATTTCAGTGAAATTCCTTCTGCATAAACGCTGATAGTCCAGGTAAAAGGTCTGTTTGGGGAAGGCTATCAAATAAAACACGATATATTCCCTGACCTCAAAGATCTTGAGTTAGCACCTCCTGAAAGTCTGTCCATCCTCCATGTGATTCTTTCACTAAGCCTTTCTTACACCCCAGAGAAGTCTCCTCTCTGAGTCTGAGAACATTCTGTTTATTTCTTTCTTGTCACATTGATCACTTCCCACTTAATATTTATGTGTAGTTAAAGTTGTCTCTGTGCTTAGGTGTAAATTCCTTGAGGACACACACATGCTTACAAATTAGGGCTTTACATTCTACTTTTCACGTAGTACATTTTTGAGGACTACTTATTGAGCCTGTGAAGCTACAAGATTAAAATTTCTACCTAAAAATTTATTGGGGAACTCTTGTCATGTTTAATATTTTTACTTCTTACTCTGTATAGTTGGAAGGATTATATTTTCAATTCCTCGTATATTACAAAGAAATAAAATAGAAATCCAGTGTAACTTTAATATAAGAAAAGTGACTGGGGAATGGGAAACAGTAGGAGATGGTTTAGTGTATACAGTCTTCCATCGTAAGTCAGACACTTAATCTCAGGAAACAGCCTAATGAATATGAACACTTGGAAAATTAGTTGCCCATTTCATTAATTGTTTATTTGTGAATGAAAGGGGCTAGTCAGGCCGGACAATTGCTTGGTTTCTGGAAATTGGTATACTAAACTATCTCCAGATGTTGGGAGAAAGTAAGACATTCACATTTTATTGTGTGTAACATATTGTTACACAATTCATAATTTGAGCCTGGAATTTCTAGCTTCTGTTTTCTTAGCACTTCATTTTATTTTGGTGTTAGATTTCTCTTCTCTTTCAAACTCGCCATTAAAGTAATTAAACGGAAATATTCAATACTGTATTTTTGCTGGAGTTATGCAGTCTAGGTTAAAAAAGCTTGACTTGCTTTTGTATGGAGAAAAAATTTTCCTTGGTATGTTTTGAGAACTATTTATCTGACGAACTTGTGTGTGTGTGTGTGTGTGTGTGTGTGTGTGTGTGTGT
>JADRCC010512508.1:0-16361 GCA_019843855.1 Hylomyscus alleni
CCTGATGAAAGATACAATGATTTTATATTTATTTCTCAACATCATAAGGAAATCATTTTAGCCCCAACTTACACAATGTAGCTGCCAATGATGGCCCTAAGTAAGCTCTTTCCCTGTGTGCACTGATCTAATGACCACAGCCCTGTGAGAACTGAATGTTTTTATCCACATGTTAAAGAAGAGGAATGGAGGCACAGAGAGGCTTCAGGAGAATCCTGAGAGGAAGAATCGTATTCGGGTTATCAAGGGAGGGGTAGGAGGTGGCAGGAAAGCAGGACAGTGGGGTGGGGGTGGAGGAGGCTCAGAAGGATGGCAGTGGGGTCAGCCTGTCAGAAGGGAGCCTTAGTGCAATCAACCCCTCCATAGAGTTCTGGAGTAAGTCATCTTTCAACATCACCCCAAACCTTTTTCACACTCCCGCCCCTGAAAAGCCACCACTCAAGGGCTGTCTGCCTTAGGAGAATAGATTTTGGGGTCTGCATTAGTCAGCCAAGTGTCTAAGGCTCTGTCTCCCCCAGAAGAGTTGCACATACTATGGTTAGACGATAAAGCAAGGCAAAGGCAGGAGCTGGTTGTGAGCAGGTGTTTGGGGTGGGGGGATCTAGGAGAAGGGGTGTTGTTAGCCTCTCCAAAATCCAGGGTCCTGGCTGCATCCATCCCTTACTTGCGCATGACCAACCAAGCAGAATTATTTTGATTCTTGCTGTTATTTTAATTTGTTCATCTGACTCACCTTTGTATAAGCAAACTGGAAAAGATACGTAAATCTGTGCACTCCCGTGCACATAAGCACGTACATTCACATCCAAGAAATGCAAAGCTGACGCGTGCAACCCAGCTGTTCTGAGTCACGCTTACTAAACCTAAACCCGGGAGTTGAATGCAGCTTGCAGAGACCCGATCCGGCTCTGCATTTTTCTGATGTCTACCTCCATTTCTATCTCATACAGTTTACTGGAATGATGGGAGATGGGCCTCTTCAGAATACCTGCCAAGTACTTGATCACCCCCGCTGTCACTCAGCCATTCTTATCAGTTCTTCAGCTGTAAGAGATGTTTTACCATCCCTTGGTTGTCTCTTTTCTCTTCTTTCCTGAGATTGACGACCTCTGCCAGATGGTCAGTGATGGCCTGGGAAAGTAGAGTTGCTCCCCTGTTCCTCCTGATGGTGTTAGAATATTTATTTACAAGCACAGAATGCAAATGTTGCCCAAACAGGCAATTTGTAAATGTCATTTTCTATTTTTTTCTTGCTCAAAGAAAGATGTCCTACCACATTCCCCAGAAGCTTCTAGTTAGCTTCTTGCTTTTGACAAGAGATAACATAATATGAAAATGAACCCTAGGCTGAATAGGAGTTTGGTAAGTTACAGCAATTTTCTGGTTGAACAAATAGTTACATTTTTTCCCCCCTCAGGGCCATGACTTCCCTGTGCCCAGGAAAGTGAACATTTACTGATTTCCCTCTGATTTGGGATTTTCCAGAGTGATCTTTTGGAGCTGTTTTTTTTTTTTTTTTTTTTTTTTTGGTTGATGATGTTCTATTGAACTTAGCATGAATGAATCTGACTTTCAAATGAGTGATTTAAAACAACTTTATTTTTTATTTTTTTTATTTTTTCCGAGACAGGGTTTCTCTGTGCAGCCCTGGCTGTCCTGGAATTCACCCTGTAGACCAGACTGGCCTCGAACTCAGAAATCCGCCTGCCTCTGCCTCCCAAGTGCTGGGACCAATATTGCCCCAGACAAGCAAAGAAGATAAGAGTTTATCCTAAATATTCTGCCCTATTAAAAATTAGTCCTTACTGCTTGATATTAAATTGTATACAAAATAAAGTGATTTTATAACACCTCAGCTATGGATCTAAAAATTTAAAAAGTCATTTGGAAGGGTAAGGAATGGGCCAGAACTCTGATGTGGAGTGAATAGCTGTCCCCAGATAAAATTCTTTTTTTTTTAAAGACTTATTTATTTATTATATGTAAGTACACTGTAACTGTCTTCAGATGCACCAGAAGAGGACGTCAGATCTCATTACGGGTGGTTGTGAGCCACTATGTGGTTGTTGGGATTTGAACTCATGACCTTCCGAAGAGCAGTCGGTGCTCTTCCCTGCTGAGCCATCTAACCAGCCCCAGATAAAATTCTTAGAAATGCAAGCTTGAACGGATGCTTCCTGCCATTGTTTTCATTCTGCTGTTAGGTGAATAAAGTTAAAATATCAGCTGATGACTGCCGTCTGGAAAAGGTACAGGATACAGCGGTGGGCTCCAAGACACCCTTTGCATGTTTGTTTTTGGCTATGTCTGTCTGTCTCTGTATCTGTCTGTCTCTATGTCTTTCTTTATGTCTGTTTCTGTGTCTGTCTGTCTCTACCTATGTTTGTCACTAGCTGTGCCATCTTTATCACCAATATCCTCTCTCTGTTCACTTAGCTATAGGTCAGAATCCCTCCCTCAATCCTTCTCTCCCTCCCTCCCTCCCTCCCTCCCTCCCTCCACCCTTTGTGTGCTTGTGTGATTAGTTTAGGACTTTGTTGCCTGGGACTTTTTAATTCTTCCTGAGTTTACAGGTCCCCCTCCCCCTTGGTATTCATTTCCAACTGTGTTTGAACTCCCTGGAGAATCAAATGCTTTAACTGTGTGGTTGTAGAGGCCAGGTTAAGAACTAATCCAAAGAGGAGACTCAGCTCGTTTCCATAAGGCTAAAATGATACTGTGTTCTCTTTTCCTCTTCCTCAGTGAGAAAAAAAGACCTCTCTATCAGCCAGGATGTCGTTCTTTGAAGCTGGAGTGTGGGGCAGAGCTACCGAAGTAGACTGGAGAGGGTTGAAGGACAACACGGTACAAAATGATCACACTCTTGTTAGGTGTTAGCTCTCTCTCTCTCTCTCTCTCTCTCTCTCTCTCTCTCTCTCTCTCTCCCTCCCTCCCTCCCTTCCCCCCTCACATACACATACCACAACACACTACCACATACCATACAGAAGCACACACACACACACACACACACACACACAGGATCATATACTTGAATACTTGGTTCCCAGCCAGCTGTGCTGTTCAGGAGATCTGGGGACCTTTAAGAGGCGTGGCCTTGCTGGAGGAAGTGGATTACAGTGGGTAGGTCTTACGGCATAGGCTTGTAGTTATGACTGAATCCCTTCTGTACCCTAGACTGCTCAGGTGTCACCAGCAGTCCATGCTCCCACTGCCCCAACCACAGGCTGCAACACTGCCATACCTTTCCTGTCACATGAGCAAAAAAAAAAAAAAAAAAAAAAAAAAGAAATCCTTTTTCCTTCAAGTGGTCTCTTCTAGCATTTCTTCGTACAGGAACTACCTATGTCATTTGGAGAATCACAACATTTCTTTCTCCAAGCCTCAGTTTCCCCCTGCATGAAACACAATGGATGAATTTCTCTGACTTCCTCTTAGGGTTATTATGCAAAAGCGAATGAGATACTGCGTAGGCTTTTCCATGCTATGGGTTTCTCTTCCTTGCCTTGCCACCTAAGCCTGAGAGGCTTTCTTCCTGAGAGAATTTGTGCATTTGTGCACTAGATGTCAGCAGAGCTCTACCATGCAATTGGCCCTGCGCTGGGGGCGCTCCATTTGTGGAAACCACTTCACTTCCCAAATGTCCTCACTGTGCTTTGCTGATTTTGCAGTCCTGTCCCTGCCCTGCACCCACCCCACCCATCTGGCTTGAATTCCATGTCAGCACAACTGGCCACTATATTGAAGCTTCCCACTCTTTTTTTTCCTAGGGGAAAAAAAGCATTCTTATTCTTCAAGCATTTGTTCAGAAAGCATGAAACCCAAGAGGAATAAAAACAAAAATATCTTTTTTTTTTTTTTTTTTTTAATGCAGGGCAACAATGCAAAGGATACTTGCTACAGACAAAGTCAGTGTTGTTCTGATTAAGCATCTCTTTAAACCTCTCTGGGCTCCATCCTTCCTCAGGGTCCAGTTGTCACAGCCACATTTCAGGTTTCATCTCTCGTAATGACTGGAGATTGAAGCAGAAACTCAAGAGCTGGCTTTGAGTATCCCCGAAGCACTCATCAAACAAAACTTCTTCTACAGCGGGGGTTCCCAACCTTCCTAAGGCTGCGACCCTTTAATACACTTCCTCGCGTTGTGGTGACCCCCCCAATCAAAAAAATTATTTTTCTTGCTACCTTATGACTGTAATTTTGTTACTGTTATGAACTGTAATGTAAATAAGCAGGGTATTTGATATGTGACCCCCCCAAAGGGGCCATGACCCACAGGTTGAAAACCACTGGTCTACAGAGAAGAAGAACTCTCTTAGAACCTTGGTTCTAACCTTGCTTAAGCACATGGGCTTTAGAGCTATGTTCTTCTTTTGGAAGAAAACTATGTCCTTCCTTCCCAAAGGCTTGGCCTCCTGATGGGATGTGGGTGGGGGTGGGCTTGAAGCAGGACCGTGCTGCAGCTTCTTCAGCCCTGGCAATCTCGCTGACATCATTGCTGTTCCTTACACGGGCAGCCACATCATTTCCCTGCATGCTGACAAAGGGGGAGATGCTTTTAGAATTTGCTCTTCTCCCGAGAGCGAAGGGGACTCAGCATTTAGTATCTGAAATCGCCCGAGATCGCCATTTCACATGAAAGATACTCAGAGCATTTAGTGTCTGAAATCACCTGAAGCTGCCATTCCACATATATAACCTGGACACCCCAAAGAAGTGCTGCTGCACGCGCTTTTTATTTCTGAAGGTTGCTCCTCTCACATGAGAGGGTCCCACGGGTTTATTTTCTACTCTGTGAAATTTTCTTGTAGGAGCATGAGAAGGATTCAATCATACTTTCATTGAGCACCTATTATGAAATAGGCACTGAGCTAGTTGCCGGAGACAGCCCCGCCCCCCTCAGAGTCTCTGATTGGCAGGTAACTGAATATCAGTCATCTCTGGTGACTTGTTGGAGGCCTGGGATGGGAGAGGGTATAGGGAATCTATGAGGGTGACCCTAGCTTAAATTCCTACCAGAGGGGGATATAGAGATTGACATGGCTACCTCCAGTAGCCAGGCAGGACTTCCAGAGGAGGGAAGGTGACATCAATACATCTACAAAACCTTCAACCCAAAATTTGTCTTCCCTACAAGATGTGCAGGGATAAAGATGGAGCAGAGCCTGAGAGAATGGCCGCTCAATAACTGTCCCAACTTGAGATACATCCCATATGAGAGAGCCAACCTCTGGCACTATTATTAATGATACTCTGCTATGCTTGCAGATAGGAACCTAGCATAACTGTCTCCTGAGAGGCTTCATCCAGCAGTGGATGGAGGCAGATACAGAAACCCACAGCCAAACATCAGGCAGAGTTCAGGAGTCTTATAGAAAGAAGGTTGGAGGATCGAAGTCAGCAAGTCTGAGGGGGTTAAGGACACAAGAAGATTTACAGAGTCAACTAACCTGGGACCATGGGGATTCGTAGCTCTTGGGCTACCAACCAGGGAGCATGCAAGAGCTGGACCTAGACCCCCCTATACAGTAGTAGCAAATGTGCAATTTGGTCTTCATGCACGTCTCCTAACGAGTAGAGCAGGGACTGTCTTGGTCTCTGCTGCCTACCATTGGATCTTCCCCCACCCCAACACACATTTGGACTGCCTGGTTGGGCCTCAGTGGGAGAAGATGTGCCTAGACCTGCTGAGATTAGCTGTTTCAGGATGGGGTGGTACCCAAGGGGAGGGGGCGATGGGTGGAGGGACTTGTAAGGGTGAGACAGGAAAGAGAGGAGGGAGGGGAATCCGTGATAGGGATGTAAAGTGAATTTTAAAAATTTAAGACGGTGAAGGTCTTCCCTCTGTCCTGTGGCTGTGCTCTGTTGTTAAGGCACTTGACCTTATCTCACGCCTAGATTTGTGTTCATTGATGGTTTCCTATCTTACAGTGTTGGAGTAGAATCTCACATTGGTTAGTACTCAATAAATATTTGGGTTTTAACTTTTCCTTATTATTTTTATCTTATTCTTTCATGTGAATGATTGTTTTATCCGCATGCATGTCTGGATGCCGTGTGAAGGTTTAGTGCACCTGGAAGCCAGAAGAGGATATCAGGTCATCTGGAAATGGAGCCACTGAGAAAGGGCCACGAGGGTGCTAGTATTTGAACTCAAGTCCCCTGGAAGTTAAACCCCAGTGCTGTTTTGACTGTTGAGCCATCTCCCTAGCCCCTCAGTAAATACTTGTTATGTGAAGGCGTTAGTAAGCACAGTAAGGAGAGGTACACAGAGCTATGAGATCCAATGCTAAAAACAGTCAGCCATGTTGAAATGCTTCCCTGCAGAATTGGTGCTTGTACTGAAAGCATGAGCTAGCGTTGGCTAGCTTGAGAAGGAGGGAGATCATTTAAGGCAAAGACCCCATGGCAGGAGGGCACACAGCATGATGATACATACATTTAACCCCAGCACTCAGAAGGAAGGTCTCTGTGAGTTCGAGACCAGCTTGCTCTACACATTGAGTTCCAGGTTAGCCTGGCTATATTGGGCTATAAAGTGAAACTACTTTGGCTCAAAACACACACACACACATACACACACACACACACACACACACACAATGTACTCAGGGGAGCGTTTACAAAGTTACCTGTTCTAAGAACAATAAAAATTCAGTTGAATGTTTGAAGCATGGGGGATAGTGATTTAAATTCAAGCTAGAAAGATTGCTCTGATTTCAATACAGAGTACAGATTGGAGAGTCCCAGAGTGACTGAGAATATCTGGTGAGATAGCAGTGGTCCAGATGTGGGCAGCTGGAAGTTAAATGCTGGTGCTGAGGCCTGGAGGGACAGAGAAAAGTGAGTGGGTCTGTGCCATGCTTATGGAATGAAACCAGTAAAGCTTGGTGAAGGGTTGGATGCAAGGAAGGGAGAAGCAGCTGTCAAGGCCGAGATGAATGTCGTGGCTGGGACAATGAGACAGTGATCCACTAGACAATAGACATCGCAGGAGAGGATCCAGGCAGCTAATGAGTTCAGATTTAGAAAGACGGAGAGTTCCAGTTTACATCAGGTTTGATAAGTTTTGAGGGGAACTTCCAAGAAGACATGTTAAACAGAAGAGGGTTGAGAGTGTAACATGTCAAATACACAAGTGTTTCAGAGACAGAAGCTGAAAGCATACTTGAAGTCTATAAACTAGATTGAGCAGAGGAGAGACTTACAGTTTCATGTAAAAATAACTGGACAGATAAAAACCTAAAAATGAATATGCCCAGGCAAAGCTCTGATGTAAGCTGGCAGGCCTGGGCCCTGTACACTTAGAGCTGTACAGAGTCTAATGAGCCACATGGCTAGGAGACTGCTTGATGGGCCACAGAGGGAATTCCATAAATCTGGATCTGACTACAGCTGAGAATCCAACTGCCCTCCCTCCTCATACTAGGACAAAGAGAATATTTTATGCTATTTTTTCTTAATAAAGTACTTTTGTCAAGTCTATATTTTAAAATCATTCTTTATGGTATCCATTCACATGTGAGAAAAAATAGAAGCACTGATATAATTTTTATTGATCATAAATTAACCTCTGTTGGTCTTCCTATGGAGTTCCTATCTCCTTAAGGGCCACAATCCTTCCTTCTATTCTTCCATAAGAGTCCCTAAGCTCCAATCAACTGTTTGACTGTGGGTGTCTGCTCTGATTGAGTTAGCTGTTGGGTGGAGTCTCTTAGAGGACAGCCATGCTAGACTCCTGTCTGCAAGCACAACAGAGTAGCATTAATATTGTAAGGGATTAGTTCAGCTTGGTCTTCATGTGGGTCCCAAACAACGAGTCGGGGCTATCCCAAAAGCTGTTGCCTATACGTAGGATAAATTCTTCTAGCTGGGATGCTTTGTCTGGCCTGAGTGGGAAAGGATGTGCCTGGCCTCATGGAGACTTGATGTGTCAGGGTAGGAGGATACTCAGGAGACCCCCACCCACTCAGAAGAGAAGGAGGGATGGGGGAAGGATTATAGAAGGGAGTAACCAGGAGGGGGGCAATGAGCGGAATGTAAAGTGAATAAATAAAAATATAATAAAGGAAAAAGAAAAATAAATATAATTATGCTTGTGATTTACAATAGGCAATAGTTTTTTAAAATTACAATTATATTCATAGCTCACATCAGCTGAAGTATTACTGTGAGCCGAGCGTTGACCTAAAGGCATTGTAACAATAATTTGCTTTCTTCTTTCTTAGCCCTAGAGGGTAATGCTATTGTGCCTATTTAATCGAGGAGACCAGGAAAGCAAGTTGCCCCATATCATAGAGACAGCAAGTTGTGGAGCCAAGATTTGAACCTGGGAAGTCGCTTCCAGAGGGAATGCTTGTAACTACTGTATTAGACTATATGAAAAATTGAACATGCACATTTTCAGTGTTTTCTTCTCTGTCTCACACTGAAAACCTACAGTAAGACTTTCATGAACCTGTAAGTGTTTTTGCAGAATCTGATGAGCATTAAAAAAAAAAAAAAAACTGTTTAGCTCTGCAGCTTCATACCCAATGCAAATTCTCCCAAGGTTGTCTGGGATGCAATGTCCCTGCAAAAGCCACTAGGGTCCATCCTGGCCCGAGTTAATATAGTGTGTTGGGGTGTCTTAGTCATAGTAGAGAGATCATGTTCTTGATTTGAAAGATAGGTGTGTCCAGACATAAAGGCATAGGAAAAATATTTAGCACAGTTGCTCATAAAAATGAAAGTGGAAGAAGTGATGGTTTATGTCATTTGGCAAAAAACAGAATAGATGTCACAGGCAGTGTTTAAATAACACCTCCAATATTGAGAGAAAGGGTGACGAGAACTCCTGGACGGCAGCTCTTTCAGGCACAGGGGAGATGGCTATGTGCTCTGCAGAGACCCGGGGAGCTCAGGGGTCCTGCTTCTCCTCTCACCAACTCTCCTGTAGGGCTCAGTTCCACCACACTCCCTCCCTATAACTGCCACTGAGACATCTTGTGACAGCTAGCTGCCCGTCTTGCAGCCGCCTCAGCACTTGGCGAGACTGAATTGGGAATGAGTCTGAGTTTAGACCCAACGTAGGAACTTCATTTCCAGTTTCTACTCATCGTCTGATAAATGGTGAGACGAAGCAAGTGTGGGAGTGGTTCTCAACTTGTGGGTTCTCGGCCACCTTGGGGTAGACCGACCCTTTTATGGGGGTTGAATATCAGATATCCTGCAAATCAGATATTTACATTATGATCTATAAAAGTAGCAAAATTGCAGTTATAAAGTAGCAATGAAAAAAATTCTACGGTTGGGGTCACCACAATATAAGGAACTCTATTAAAGGGTCGCAGCATTAGAAAGATTGAAGACCACTGAACTAGAGAAAAAGGGTAGAGGCATTTCTGTATCAGAGGCTACATTTTGAGGGCATTTAAGGTTACAGTGGCTATTTCAATCTCATTTATTTAAGTGACCTTCCAATTTAGTAATAATTATAATTTTTTGAAATGATAATAAAAGCTAGCATTAAGTTCTTATTAAATATTACAAATATCTCTGAGTATTTTGTCTTTGCAGTCACCTTAAGGGGTGGATATTATCACCTTCCTCCCTTTTCAGAAAAAGAAACTAGTGTAAATATCTTGTTCAAGGCCACATGGTTAGTTCAGTGAAGCCACAATTCACACTTATGCTGTCCTACACCATCTGTCCCCTATGGTGTAGAACTTAGGCTTCTGCGGACTGTGTATTCATTCACACATATACATATTAAACCATACCACTTACCCTGCTCCTGAACACTGGGGAGAGGGGTCAGAGTTCAGGACACACCTAGTCTGTCATAATGAAGTCCCATAGACTGGTGATTAATGTATAGGCATTGCAAGATAAAATTCAGTACATACAGGAAATTTTGAATTCGAATTTTGAATTTTGGGTCAATTATAAATACTTTTCAAGTATGTCCCGAACATTGTATGGACTATACTTATGTGTAGGTTACACTCATTTGTTATTTGTCTCATCTGCAAATGTAACTGTCTGATGTTCGGATTTAACTAGGTGTCTTGTGTTCTTTTTTGCTACATTGTATATCACATATCAGATCCTGCATATCAGATACTTACACTACAACTCATAACAATGGCAAAATTACAGTTATGAAGTACCAATGAAATAATTTTACGGTTGGGAGTCATCACAACGTAAGAAGCTATTTAAGGGTCACAGAATGAGGAAGGTTGTGACAGGCAGTTAAATAAGGAGATTGTGGGACCCTTTTGAGATACATAAAATAAACCATCTTCTCTCCCAGTAGTGGAAGACTTGATCTTAGACTATTGTTTATTTTCTCTATTCCTGTGGAATCTTAAGTTACAAGCATCTCATGAAGAAACCTGCCATCGTAGCGGCATAGAATCCTGGAGAGTCTCATCTGTGGCAGTATCACCTGCTCTGCTTGGGTCAATCCCACCCTCTTAATCTTTGTAATGTTTCTCTTGTGCTTGGTCCATGTGTGATCTGGTGCCCATTCTCCTATTTTTTTTTTTCCATGAATAAGGCAGATTGGAATGGGTCTGAAAATTGGCTTGTGGAATTTTGCATTTTCTCATACTTTATGCTGTTAATAAATTCTACAAGAACTGTATGTGTGTACATATTTATGTACATGCATATGTGTATATATGTGTGCATGCATGTGTATGTTTATGTGTGTGCATGCATGTGTGTGTGAGTAATGAAAATGGAATCTTAGGTAGAGCTCTCTGGGTCCATCAGGTCTGGTCACGACATTTGGACTTTCAGGTTGGTAATAGTCTCTACTGTGGGGTGTGAGTGGATTTTATTGAACCTTTTTCATTCATCTACTTTATCTACATATAGTTATTTCTTTATAATGCATAACATCATGACCTTGAGTCCTCCAACAATTCTTGGAATTGATCACAAACGTTAACTTTTTGCCTTAAACGTCAAACATTTTTAAATTGTCTTCCACATTCATGAACTAGTGCATGTGTGTAAGGCTCTTGAAATTTTATTTCTGTTGCAGAGAAAGACACTCTGCACGTCGTCCTGGGTCTATCCACGTCCAAGCTCAGTGTTAGCTTCCCAGTGGTCTCTGTCCCAAGCACACCCACTTAAATTATAAGCACTCAGAAGATTGTAGGCTTTTACTATCTAATTGTCAGTGCTGTTCTGAATAAAACTATACAGCCCACATGCCAAGTTTCCTCCGGCTGGCAGCAAATCAGAGGCAGGACAATTCCCAGCAAAAACCACAGCCTGTTCCCCAGGCAGACACATGTATTTCCTGATTAGTTTTTAGTTCCTAAGTATCTGCGTGGTCCTTGGGTGGACTTCATTGAGAAGCTCCTCTACAGAAAGACTCCGTGAACTTCTGTGTTCTTGAAATCAACCACCCACCACTGGCTGCTGAGAAGAGAAACCAAGCTGGATTTGTGCATGGAACAAGAGTGATGTCCTCTGCGAGTGACTCCCCTGCATAGTCTGTGCCTTCTCCCTGCCTTTCTTCTTGAAAATTCCACAACTTAGCTTCAGGCTTTTCCTCCCATCCATTAGCTAATAACAACCAACATGCCTTGACTCACACGTGGACATGGGGAGTTGCACATAGTGAATTGTTGGTGAGAAAAGCAGGGGATATGATGGCACATCCACCCACAGGAAGCCGTCTCTAGCACTTCTTTCCGTGAGGCGCCTTCCCACGGTTGATGGATCCTTTCTACTTATCTGTACTGTCTATCTACGTTTATTTCTTTATAATAAGTAAAACACGCCATCTAATAAAACAAAACTGAACAGTGCTTATAGCCATTTTTCAACTCTTACATCCTCTCAGGATCTTTCGCCTGTTGAGAGAGCCCTTATCTTACACAGGCCTGTAGGAGACCTCCAGAGTACACAAATCCAGCTTGGTATCTTCGTTCTTGTCAGCTGATGGTGGGTGGGTTATTTCAAGAACACAAAAGAACATGGAGTCTTTCTGTGGATGAGGTGCTCAGTGCAGTCCACTCAGATATTTGTACACAACTGCAACTTTCTCTCCTAACAAGGCTTACTACTTTCTTCCTTGGGTTAGAATTTTGAATATGTTGACACTTCCTGCCTTCCACATAGACTGTAAGTTCTTTGAGAGCAGGGACTGAGTCAGAATATTTCTTGGCCTTTTAGAGTATTTAATACCCAACGGAAGTCCATACTCCAGGTAAGTAACTGTCTTTTTGAATGATCATGCCTATATTTGGACACAGCCATCAACATCTGTCTCAAAATTCAAAGGGCTACTTTGTAAAGAAATGGTCTTGAGATCTAATAACTGTTGTCGCTGTTCTTCCATGGCTTCTAGGGGGTAAAAATGACAAAGTCAACCTCTTTGGGTGTTAACTCTTGGACCATAAAAAACCAGTTGAAGACGAGACTATTAGAAGTGATTGGTTTCTTTACATTTATTTTAGAAATATATATATCTTAGACTGTGGATACTGTCATTTAACTTGAGATGCTAAAAGAAGATGTCAGAATTTTCAAGAGAAGCAAGAGGTGAAGTGAAATTCAGCATGTAATAATTTAAAAAGAAATCGACATCTGTGGCTCGTTTGGTGTGCTGTTTTCAACTTAGTAGAATCCCTGGAAGAACAGAGCAGATTAACTCATGGTACAAACACCAAGACACAGTCACAGTATTTGTATGCAGGTTCAACAGGTGGGGAACCACAGAATAAAAATGTTGTTTTCCCTAGCCAGAAGAAGGGGCGGTCCCTGGCCCAGACTTTTCACTCAAATCCTCCTTCAGTCACATTCCAGTCAGCTCCTTCGGGCAATGGGACATGTTTTATGTACTCCTTCACTACACTGCTTCCAACTCAGCTGTCTCTTAAACTCTTGGCTGGAGAAACATCTTTCTAAACACAAGGATTTCATTTAGACTATCAAGGGTCAATTACCTTATGATTTATGTTGAGCAGTACACTCAGTGATCATGTACGGAACATCTACTGTATCCCAGGCCTGTTCAAAGGGATGAAATGCTGAGCAGGGCTTTAATTCTAGTCACAGAGCGCTGGCCATCCCACGAGGGAGAACAGAGATGACACAGATAAATACCCAGGTGATTATTTCATTCTGCTCAACATAAATCCTATGGAGGAAAAGAACGGTAGAGAGTGACAGTAAACAGTCGGTATTCCTGAACCGCTGAGGATCCAAGGAAGGTTTCCAAGGAAGCCATGCTGAAAGGGTGAAGTTACGTAGCCCAGGTCGGACAGACAGAACATCAGAAGGTAGTAGCATACTGAGCACCCTAAGGGAAGGAGACGCATGATGAGGTCATGCAGAACCCTCTAGGTAACAGAACAGGGTAGAATTTATGGAGCGAGCAAGAGAAAACTGTGGACGGATCTGGAGCAGGGGTACAATCAGTCCAGATCACAGCTTTATTTTTTTTTTCAGTCTTAAAGTGTGTATTTATTAAAGCATTATTAATAACAGTGATAACTATTCTCACTGCAATTGATAAGCTTTAAATTTTTCCAGGGCAACATTTCCTCCCAGACCCATGTGTGTCCCTGCCTTTACTACCCACTAATACTTTCAGACTATGTCTTGTTAACACTTGTCCCTGTGACCTGGGCAGATCAGGAATTGTGTTTATATGGTTTTAAAACAGCATAAATGTGTCCTAATTGATTAGAAATTAATTCTTCTCAGTGTGTATTTGGAAGAATACATAATGAAGCATAGTTTGAGGAGACATCCATAATAAACAGGAGTAAGTTTCAGTTCCTGTCAACCAGCTGGGAGGAGTATGGCCTCGAACATCCCCTTCGGCCTCTCATCTCACCTGTAAGATGTATTTAGCCAATCTACCTTATCTGTACAATGGTGAAAAACCATCTGTCTCCTAGAGAACGTTACATGAATAACTATGAAAACGGTCAGATGATGCCTAGTATATAGTGGCATAGTGATGACATTTTCTTCTCTTGAAGCTTTTAGAAGTAGATGTGTTTGAAAATACAGTAAAAATTTCCATCCCATTAACATATTTTTTAGGCAAGACAGATTGTAGGTCAAAGGTTTTGTGGCTGGGTTGGTGTCTATGTTTCTTTTTCAATAGCCTTCAGAGGACCGTTCTTCACCAAAGGGACTGAAATGTAGGGTCAAAGGCTCCATGTAAGCACCAGCTAGATTTCTCCATGTTCAATGTGTTATGTGTATGTTGTCTTCAGCAATGGGGCCACACTTTCAGTTTACATCTTAGCATCAGCCTGGGTTGTCTGGGGATTTCTTTTTTTTTTTTCTTTTTCTTTTTTTCTTTTTTTCTGAGACAGTGTTTCTCTGTGTAGCCTTGGCTGTCTTGGAACTCACTCTGTAGACCAGGCTGGCCTCGAACTCAGAAATCTGCCTGCCTCTGCCTCCCATGTCTGGGGATTTCTATGGGATCCCTTGACCAACAATTTAACTGAACTCAGTTCTGCCTCTGGAAGCCTTGCCTGACTACAAGAAATGTCCATTTGGGACTCTTTATCTCCCATCATTGGGGTCCTAATTGAGGTTACCTTCATAGATTCCAAGAAGTGTTTCCACACCGCTTTCACCTGCCTTTCTCCATACTCTTTCCCTCCATCTCATCTCTTCCCAGCTAACCGGATCCCCCCACATTCCCATTACCACCTCTCCCCAGTCCAACCATAAAATCTGTTTCCCCTTCCCAGGGAGATGCATGCATTCCCACCTAGACTTAACCTCTTTACTTAACTATTGAGGGAAATATTTAAAAAGTCATTCTGCCATTTCTCTTGCCCCACCGGTCTGTGTTCCTGCTCTAGGACCAGTGCGGGCGGGCCACAACACTCTGTCCCTGCAGGATCCTGTTCATTGTGTTCTCATCACTGAGCTACTCTCTCCCAGTTAGTGAGTTCATCTTGCTTCCACGCAATGGCCCCCCACATCCCAGGATTAGCCATCTCAATGCCTAGTTACCCAGTAAAAACATGACTATTAAAGCTTAATTATCCAATCAGATTTATATGACAATAAGATCACAATTTACAAAATGCCAATACAATAATTTCAGAACCAACTTATAAAGATAAAGCTTTAACCCAATTATTCTAACCTTATGAAAATCTTAGCTACTTGTGGCTGCTTAAAACCACGTGGGATCAAGATCATCTTCCTGTTCGTCTGCCTCTTGTTAGCTTCTCCTTCTCCTTTACTACTTCTCTATCTCTCCCTGTCCCCCAAACACCTATCTCCACCTCTCTTTTCCTGTCCAATCACAGGCCTGCCACTGCCCTAATGTGATTAGACATAGAAAATCCTGCAACTCCTAACCTCTCTGGGATTACAGATCATAACTTGATTATCATTTACTTAATGGTATCCACATATTTAATATGTATCCACATATAAGTGAATACATCCCATATTTGCCTTTCTGGGTCTTGGTTAACTCACTTAGGATGATATATTTTTCTGGTTCCACCCATTTGCTTGCAAATTTCATGATTTTTTTTTTAAAACAGTTGAGTAATACTCCGTTGTGTAAATGTAACAAGTTTTCTTTATCCGTTCTTCTGTTGAGGGACATCTAGGTTGTTTCCAGTTTCTGGCTATTGTGAATAAAACCGCAATGAACATGGTTGAGCAAGTGTCCTTGTGGTAGGGTGGAGAGTCCTTTGGGTATATGTCCAAGACTGGTGTGGTGGTTTGAATATGCTTGGCTCATGAAGTGGCACTATTAGGGGCCTTTGTGGAGTAGGTGTGGCCTTGTTGGAAGAAGTGTGTCACTGTGGGGCTTGGCTTTGAGAGAGCATGCCCCTAGCTGCCTGAAGATGCCAGTCTTCTCCTGGGTATAGTCAGATCAAGACGTAGAACTCTCAGCTCCTCCAGTGCTGTGTCTATCATTATGCTTCCATGGTCCTGCCTTGATGATAATGGACTGAACCTCTGAACCTGTAAGTCAGCCCTGATTAAAAGTTGTCATTATAAGAGTTGCCTTGGTCATGGTGTCTTTTTCACAGCAACAAAAACCCAAACTATAATTAGTGGTATAGTTGTGTCTTGAGGTAGACTGCAGATCAGCAACTTTTAAAGAGTTCTCTAGCTTTTGATGGAGAACACACGGCAAGGCTGAGAAAGCATGTAGATTTGTTTCAGCCTTCTAGGTGAGAGACAATGGGTGAGTAAAGCAGCTTGTGGCCTAGTGGAAGCAAGGATGGAAAGGAGTAAAGGAGTCAAAATAGGTTGTGCTATTAAGACGCTGAGTTGCTATAACAAGTTGGTACTGAAAACACATTTAATAAAGATTTATTTATTTTGGCTTGTAGTTCAGATGTCTCCATCTATGGCTG
>JADRCC010512534.1:0-10019 GCA_019843855.1 Hylomyscus alleni
ATACAACCCCCAAATAAAAATTGGTCCAGAAAGTATTACCAGTGTAACATGCACTGCTTTTGTTGTTGTCTCAAAAGGATGTGTATTTATTTTATACTCTGAGGAGTAGCAAGACTTTTCAATTGTGCATGCAGGCAGCTTTCCTGTTGCCAAAGGCATGCCACCTCCTCCTGTCCTTAACTATTTCCTTCTCCTCTCTTCCCTCGTCCTCCTGCCTACTAGATCTGTTCCACTGGGCCCCATCCCTACACCTCCAGGCTCGAAGATCCTGACTTAGTTTTTGGTGGAAGCAACAGTGTGAACCCATCTATCCTGGTCCTACCTTCAACCACCTGCCCAGTACTTGTACTTTATGTAAAGTTGCCTGATGCAGACACCAGCATCGACCTCTAAATCCTTAGGTTTTTAGCTGCAAACCAAAGTGTGGTTTCTGGGATAAAGGTGAATTCTTGACTCCTTCCCTCTTGCCAGACTACACACAGGTCCCATGGGTGGAAGAGAAAAAGAAGATAAAGAAAATGAGGAGGAGGAGGAGGAGGAGGAGGAGGAGGAGGAGGGGGAGGGGGAGGGGGAGGGGGAGGGGAGGGGAGGGGGAAGGGGAAGGGGAAGGGAAAGGGAAAGGGAAAGGGGAAGAAGAAGAGGAGGAAAACAGACAGACAGACAAGGAAAACGAGTCACACCCGGCAGCTGGGAAGAGACTTGTCTCCTCTCTGCTGGTCTGACTCCTTATGATGGGAAGGGGTAGCTGTGAGTGTCTGTACCTGTCAGCATTAGTGAGGCAAGGCTGCATTAACAAACAGCCCCATGCACTGATACAAATCTGAATCTCTCCATAGTCTCCCTAGTCAGTCTCAGGTCCCTCTGGGATTTTTCTGACATTCAGACTAAGGGAGCCGCTGGAGACTGGAAGAATCATGGCAGAGCAACACATCAGTCACAGAACGTCTCCCGACACAGGCGGACTCATTTCTTCCCAGAGTCCATCGGCTGAAGAAAGTCACATGACCATGCCAGTCATGGCTGGGCCGGGCTGAAAGATCTTCCCTTTGGCGATGGAAGAGAAAACTGAGAGAGAAAGGTAATTGTGTCATGACCTTTTTAAAAAATACTGATTTGTAACTACAAATTCCCATTCTAAGTAGATTTCACAGTCTGAAAATCTCCAGGAGGAAAAAAAAATCTTATAAATTATTCATTTTTATCTGGCCAAGCTGAAGTCCTCAGGATCACGGAGCAGAGAGGCCCTCAGCACACAGATCTGGGTCTATGCCATAGTTGTGATGCAGAGACCAAACCCTCAAAGTATTGGTCATCTCCCCTTCAAGCATCATGAGCTAGTTTTTAAAAGATGTAAGTGTGTGCAGTGCCCACAGAGGCCAGCAGAGGGCACCGTATTCCTGGAGCTGGGGTTACAGGCACTCAGTTGTGAGTTGCTTGATATGAGTGCTGGGAATTGAACTCACTCTGCAAGAACCACAAATACTCTTAGCCACGAAGCCATTCCTCCAGCCCCTGCCCTGCAAATTAATATATCTCCTCCCTCTTGACCTAGATGCGTCCACTCTGGCTTCACAGAAAGTCCTCAGAGGAGGGCAGCCCAGAATACAGCAATGCGGCTTCCTCCGTGTACTTCGCTTGTTTCACAGAAACAGCCGGCCATAGATGCCGCGCCATCTATGATCATTCACAAGAGAGAAATTGTCACTTTTCATAATTCAGAGGCCAGAGTGATCGCACTACTCCTCCAAAAGATGAATCTGACAGCCGTTAGGGAAGCCTAACTGCTTCTGACAGATGCACTGGAAATGCCACGGACCGGGGAGCCATTTGTCACTGCCGGCATTTGACTGTCAGAGTCTGGGGCATTCTGTCGGGCCTTCGCATCCTGCCTCTGATTAAAAACAATTAAATGCAGAGTACTATGCTAGTGTATAGGTTGTTTAAAAAGCGTATCTCCCACTTATTCAAAACCCTACGAGGAGAAGGCACCCGTGGGCACATCACGGAGACTCTTCCTGTGTGGGCCGCTCCCATTAGCAACGTTAATAAGCCGCCATAAGCACCACTGTTCTTAGTGAGGCCTAGTCAGACCGACTTCATAACCCACGACCACGGCACCCAGAGAAAGTTCTAGAACAGATAAGAATCTGCTCCTAGGTTCCAGAGCTGGAGCTTACCCTATGAGATCCTTAGAGATGCAAAACGTTGTTCTGGAGGGCGGGTTGGGGGAGGGGGAGGAAGAAGTGAAGGCCACAGGATGTTCTGCGGCGGAAGTTGGGCTGAAGCTCTATACAATCAATAGCCAAGGCTACTCTTTCCTTGCATGTCCGATACCCTAAGGAGCTCAGCCAGCACCATCTGTGCGTGTCAGAGGCAGAGGGTCTAAACGGGAGTGGGGATTTTAGTAAAGTATTTGGCTGTCCTCACTGTAGAGACTATCTGATGATGGGAGGGCAGACACAAGCAAAAGGGCGATTGTTTCCAACATGATAATTATCACCATCACCATTACAAGCATCACCATCATCATCACCATGACTACCATCACTGTCGTCACCACTGTCATCAATACCCCCATCAGCACCACTATCAGTACCACCATCCCATTTACCACCACCACCATCATCACTGTCACCATTGTTGAGCCTGAGAAGGGAAATACAAGGAAACCCACTTTTCTCATCGATACCATTTCCACCATAAATAGCTAATGTTTTAGCTTTTGTCTCCCTCAAGTGTTCAGAGACCAAGCAAAGCTCAAGAACATTTAATTTCTCTGCACAATCGGACCATTCTGTTTCTCTATGATGTAATATTTCAAACTGACCCATTTCACAAAAAGCCTTAGCTTTACCTGGAGCTAGAGTGATGTGTATTTCTGGACCACCTGGCAGCAGACTCAAGTCTGTCTGTCTCTCTCTCTCTCCCTCTTTTTCTCTCTCTCCCTCTTTCTCTCTCTCTCCCTCTCTCTCTCTGAAGATGACCTCTCTCTAGCTCACCATAGTCTTCACAGGTCCCCATTGTCTGTGCGCTGATGGTTTAAATAAGCCACACTGCTACACCCATTCTTGTTGGCTTATGGGTTTGCTTTTCAGTGGTATTTGATTTAGTTTTTTTTTATATATATATAATTTGCCAATTTTACTCTTAAATGGGGTCAGTATTATGAATCCTAATAAGATGAGGACTTTAATAACGTCCCAGTTCAATCACCCCATAGACACAAAGAATATGTTTTAATCAAACAGAATTCAAGATTTCAGTCAATCAATTCAGAATTTCAATTAATCAATTCAGAATTCAAGATTTCTATTCTGTTCAAGATTTCTCCTCTACCTCAGAGGAGCAGAAACCTTTATCCACAAAAAAAAAAAAACAAAGTCACAGTGTTTAATATATATTATTCAACAATGTACAGGAGTTACTGAGGATCGACATCATATGCAAATAGAGCTACATGCCTGTGTCCTCAAATAGGGATGGTATTTGTAGGTTAGGCATGACAATCTGACTGAAGACAGGAACATTAAAGACAAATGATAATCTGGAGAAAGTCTTACATTTCAAAAGCAATAAGGCTAAGTTGTCCACATATAAATATTTCTGACAGATCAATAAGGTAAGAGATTAGAAGACTGGGTATGGCTGTCCACCATGGTGACTGATGTGGAGCGCACTGGGCTGCACCTGTGTGGTTCTGGCAGATGTTTGAGTCCCCACACAGGGATTGGCCATAGCTTCCTTTTAGACATGGGAAAAATCAAGTTACTTTTCTTGTCAGGTCACTTCAACCTTCTGGCTTCTCCCTGTGATGGTTGGTCTCAAAGATAGAGAACTCTCATCTCCGGACCACTGAGAAGTCTGCTGCCAAAGCTGGAGTCAGGAATTGCAAGGCTTAGCCAACCTTTTGATTATCGGCAGCTAAGATAACTCAGCTCTTGACTATAAATGCTGGCTGGTTCTATGCTGTACACAGAGCGTCTGGGCTCAGTGGATGCAGACCAACCAGCCAGCTCTACCTGAGGACTATCACAGAGCTAGCCAGCACTGAATGACAGGGACTGGAAAGATGACCCAGTGACCCCAGGAGCCTCCAATCCAATACAGCAGACGTAAGCAGAGACACACAGACCAGTCTCTCTTAGCTCTTTGTCAAGACAAATCAACAAATGCCAAAATCTAACTTTTGCTCAGGGTACTTTGTGTTATATAGTTCATTTCTTCATCATTGTGGACATGCTTGTGTGTTGGGTCCCTCCCTTCTGCCTCAACTCAGCGACATCAGAGCTTACAACTGGAGATTGTCAGCTCATGCCTGTTGTGCCTAAAACAAAGGCCCACAGCTCTGAATTCCTCCTTCGAGAATTCCAGAGAAGGGTATGCCTGCTGGCTGGCGCATGTGCTAGCTGGGGACATTATTGGGTGTGGACGGACTGACCACCTGAGGACAACTGCTGTTGGCCTCCTCCCCCACTGTGTGCCATGCCTCTGGCCTCTCCCGGAGTGGAGATCTGTGGGACATCCTGGGCCGCAGCCCTCAAGAGCAGCTACCCCTGACTTCCCTTTGACTCTTTCCTGACTCCTCCCGAATTGTTTATGTTATGCAAATGTCCCTGTAATCTAGAGATCCTATTTCTCTTTTTTATAAATACTGAACCCCAAAAAGTAAAGTCAGAAACTTTGATTGGGATGCAACTTGGCTTCATGTTCTTTTGTTCCCGAACTCTGTGTTCCAGGTCTTTCCTCCCTTCGAGAGAGAACCCAGTTCGTGAAACTGCGGGACAGTTTCACTTGTGAACTCATTTCCAGATAAACAATTTATGCTGAGAGAAAGGGCTGTTGTAGAAAACATATCATCTCAACCTGGCCTTTGACTACTTAGTTTCCAGATAAAAGACACACATAACCTTTATACTTACAGTAAGCCTTAATCAACACTAGAGCTGGGCAGATATCCACCCTCTATGCTGTTAGAATATTTCCTATCGATAACCCTGAGTGATTACTTACTATGTTTCGTCTGGACTGCTCTTAACTCTAGTTGGCTAGCCCTCAGGGCCATGTTTTCTAGACTCCTAACCCATGGAGTCTTTCTCCTCTCTCTACCTTCTTCCCTCTCAGATTTCTCTTTCTCCTCCCAGATGTCCCACCTCTATTCCCTGCCATAGGCCATAAGCCTTTTAATTGACAGGCAAGGCATCCATACACTCCCAAAGCAAAGAATGCTTTCTTCTGCACATGCAGTTGAAGGTGAGCTTCATGGACAGACCCAGAATTCATTGCAGGTGCTCTGACGTCTTCATGCTAACCTCAACCTCCTAACAGACAAGCCAGAAATCCTGGGTGTGAATCTCAGTGAATCTCAGTGAATCTTGACCTATGCTCACATCACAGCCAAATACAAATCCTAGGATTTCCAGATGGTTTGTCCTCTGTGACAGAGGAGTCCAAGCTCTTTCCTATGAAATACTCCGCCTCAGAGTGTGCGGTAGCGATGAGAGCAAGGTGGGGACAACTCGAAATATGCTTTTAAGATGGGAACCTGAAATGGATTATGTCACTCCTGCCCAATCTCACTGGTCGAGATTTGATCAATGAGATACTTGAGTTGGGAACTGGGAATACAAAGATGCCCGTGGACATCTTGCAGCTCCACAGTGAGCCTCCCAGAGGAAGATGGTCCAGGGGCTTGACTTAAAAAGAACAGAAAAGTATGTTATCAAAGATTCTTATCTGACAATATACACCAAAGTGACCTAGAGAGCCCCATCAATATCTAGATCCTAGCATGCCACGCCCAAATTAACAAATTGAGGGCTCAGAGATAGAGAGCAGGTGAGTCCAATTCACCGCAGTGCTCCAACCCCTCTGGAATACAAATGGAGTTGAGAACCCTGAACTGTGTGATCCTCAAGCCTTTCTCCAAGTTTGTGTGGTTTCCCTTTACAATCTGAAAGGCTGAAAAATCCTACCGTGGATGTGTATGGGTACGTGTCTGCCCATGTATGTGTATGTTCATGTGAGTATATATGCGTACACACGCATGTGAAGTCCAGTGGTCGGGTCCCAGCCACCTTGCTTTTGAGACAATCTCTTCCTTGTCTAGTTCACCAGTGTGGCTAGGCTGGCTGGCCATTGAGGCCCAAGGATCCAACTATCTCTGCTTCCCCAGTGCTGGCCATACAAACATGCACCCCACACTCTGATGTTTAACTTGAATTGTAGGAATCAAACTCAAGACCGCATGCATGTATGGCGAGGTATTTTACAGGCCCAGCCATCTCTCCAGGCCCTGAGATTTGTTAAGTCACTACCCTGCCCCCAATCTCTAGGTGACTAAGGAGGCTCTTAAGATCTCTGCCCTCGTCTGGATAAACCTTTACTGAAATCTCCACAGCACACCCTTTAAATGACCATTCTCCCAACTTCAGCTGCTTTCAAAGTCTTCTTGACTCTCCCAGGCCTATCTAATGTCTCTGGGTGAGGAGCTTAGCTTGAGACCCTACACCTTACCCCCACAGCTCTCACAGACCCCTGAATAATTCTGCATCCTGTATCCCTCCCAGCACTTCTCCTATTATAAATACCCATTCCTCTCGCTACATCTGAAAGATCGCAATACCAATGACGTCTGGTCCTATAAAAGCTGAGCAGTGCTTTCCTCTTAGGGAGGTTCATAAAACTATACTTAAATTGATGGATAGCTGCCATTAAATGGATCGAGGCCATTGTGCTGAGTCTGGGGGAATTTGCGGCTTTGGTAGCGACCCGAAACTTTCCTCTTTTTCTTTAAAAGAGTTAGCCTATCCTCTTTTTACCTTCACTGGACTATAGATAGTCAGTCAATAGCCTGGAAAGAAAGCCATGCGTAAGGGATGGTGAGAGTCAGAATATAGAAGTGCATTCAGAGGGATTGCCCTTCCCCAGGGCCCAGGAAATCCCTCTGTGAGAAATTCCACCCAAGGTGAGGACCAGAGGAAGACTTTTTAGAAAGCCCAATACTAGTGCAGAGTCCAGAAGCCACATAGCCCCACCCCTAAGCTCATCATGGCAGAAGGAGAAGGTTCTAGCCTAGCCTGTGGAAGCCTAGCGTTGGGCTGAGAAAAGTGGCTCACTGAGCAAGCAGAAGCTTGCCTACCAAGGTTGCTGCCTTAGGGTTTCCATTGCTGTGAAGAGACACCACGACCAAGGCAACTTTTATAAAGGACAAATTGTCTCCTCAGCTATGATGGTTTAGATTAGATTGACTCCATCCCCAAAGCTCACATATTTGAATGCTTAGTCAGGGAGTGGAGCTATTTGAAATGATTGGAAGGATCAAGAGGTGTGGCTTTGTTGGAGGAAGTGTGTCTTTTTTGGGGGGAGTGGGGGTTGAGTCAGGGTTTCTCTGTGTAGCCCTGGCTGTCCTGGAACTCACTCTGTAGACCAAGCTGGCCTCGAACTCAGAAATCTGCCTGCCTCTGCCTCCCAAGTGTTGGGATTAAAGGCGTGCACCACCACCACCCGGCTGAGGACGTGTGTCTTTAGGGGTGGGCTTTGAGGTTTCAAAAAGTCCATGTTCGGCCCTGAGTCCACCTCTCTGCCTGTGGATCGGGATGTAACTCTCAGCTACTGCTCCAACATCTGCTTTTATGCCACCATGCATCCTGCCATGATGATAACGGATTAAACTTCTGGAACTGTAAGCAAACCCCAATTAAATGCTTCTTCCTTTCATAAGAGTTGCCTTAGTGGTCCGGTCTCCTCACAGCAACAGAAGAGTGACCAAGACACCAGCTCTGTCTCCTTAGCCTTTGATGTGTGAGATCTGCTTTCTTGGAGCCCTGGGCAGCGTCCTAAGCGCTGGTTGCTCCTGCATGGCGTAAAATCAGGAGATTCTTTTAGGTAGCCATATCTTATTCTACTACCAGGCAGATGTCAGATCTGCCTCCCTTAGGCCACACACAGGAAGATGGGGCCTTGCTTGCTGAGGGATATGTAGCTGCACACATCTGTTTGCGGATGGCGTCACCAAAGGAAGCTCACCACATTCTACAAGGAAGAAGGATCGGTTGGGCCAAATGCTACCAGGTAGTATGGTGTGTAGGCTTAGATTTTTCAAAACTTATTTTAATAAGGGTTCTTAAATGTTTTAACCTCCCGTCTAGCCCACCACCCACCAGAAGTAGCAGAAGAGAAAGGTTAATAGGGAGGATGTGGAGCTGTTTAGAAATAGTTCTCTGAAGCAAGTCCAGTCTTTGTCGACAGGATATCAGCAGTTCAGTTCACATGGATCAGGAGCTGTCGCTCGATCCACTTACAAACACCATTCGCAAACCCGCAGCAGCAGTTCAATCCAGAAGAAACCACAAGGCTCTGCCAATCAGCCGGAGTCTTGCGCAGAAGCAGCAAGAAGCTGCTGCAATATCAAGAGAAGTTCTTTGGTATGTTTCTCTTTACAAAGTCAGCAAAGAGTGGCAAGGTGAACCCATGCCACAGAGTCATCCACAGATTGTTGGGCTATACTTAGACCCTTTCCAAACATCATGTATCCACTCCAGCAAAACATCACATGCCCTATTTCCAGGCAGCTTCCAGAAAAACACCACATTCCTGTTCTCAGCCAAACATCCGCCCACATGTCTGCTTCAGCAAAACATCCCCTCATAAGGCAGTATCCGGAAGACTATCACCTGATACAACCGAATCTCCAAAGAAACCAGAGAATTTCTACTTCAAAGGTGTCTCATTAGGTGGTAACTCTGTCTCCTAGGTTTCACGCGCCTGACCTGATGGGTGATCCACCCAAGGATCTCTTCCTTAAATGAACCATGAAAAAACTGGGCCAAGGCCATTACAGAAATAACTGTGGAGGCTGCACGCTTCACTGTGCAGGACCGGTCGGACCACCCTGAGATCCAGCTGCTAACACCCCTGGGTTTTCCTGAAGATGGTGCTAACCATTCTATAGACCAATGCCCTCTGGACCATAACCAGTATCCTTGCTCGGCGGGGGGGAGGCACTCGGAAGTGGAAGCCTCACAGTCCTGAGCAACATTTCTAGAGGCGCCTTCTGCAGAAAGTGCACTCAGCCCTCATGAACCCAACCCTGTAACCAACTGAATCCCCTCTGTCTCATATTCCCAAACTTCCAGCCCAGCATGAGAGTTCTGGAGACATGGCTGGAAAGACCCTTCTGAGAGATGCTCAGCCCCAGTGATTACTAAACCCTTACTATGAATCACTCTACTGAGTTTTGCGCTGAGTAGGGAGGGGGTCATATGATGCCCAGGGGTTACACCTCCACCCCACACTTCCATTTCCATCCTCTCCTCCCCCCTTCACTCCCCCAATGCTGACACTGGCTATTTCTGTATAATTATCAGATGTGCTCCTGGGTCCCTCAGTGGTGTTTGTGTTTCTTACCATTGTTACCATGAACAACTATAATAAATCTTGAGTACCCTGCACGAATCATGTCCCTGAGCTGTAGGTGCAGCCTGTGGGAGACATCCTTGGCCCCAGATAGAGCTGAAAAAGAATTTATCACTGGTCTGAAACTAGCCAAGTAAGCTAGGTTGGGTGGCTAATGAGTTCCAGACATTCTCCTGTCTTTGAGTGCCCAACAGTGGCATTATAAGTACATATTACTGTGCCTGATGTTCTTTTGATTTTTTTTTTTAACTACGATTCTGGGGAAATCAAACTCAGGACACTGTGTTTACAAGGTGTGCACGTTAAATACTAGGCCATTTCCCAGCCCAGACCTGGTTTTATATTTTGAAAAGCCTCCCTGGACTACAGCCAACAAAGCGAATTGGCTAGGAAGGTCAGGGCAGGATTGGAGAGATGGCTCAGAGGCTAAGAACACTGGCTGCTCTTCCATAGAATCAACACCCACACAACGACTCACAATCATGCATAATCTCCAGTTTCAATGGATCTGGCGCCCTCTCTTGGCCTCTGCTAGTACTGCATGCACATGGTGCGCAAGCAGGCAACTTAATTTTATGTGTATGGTTATACACATAAAAGTAGTA
>JADRCC010512545.1:0-17032 GCA_019843855.1 Hylomyscus alleni
TGTTTTTTTGTTTGAGTAAGGCTTGCTTTCAGAGACCCAGTAGGAGATTCTACAAGGGATGGAACAATAAAGCCATGCTTCCCAGACACAGCTGACTTCATGAGTCCTCCAACTCCATTATCCTGTGCTATCTCTTGCATAGACAATGCTCCAAGATCCCAGCCTTCTGGCTGGACTCCACCCCAGTCAACTGACCACAGCCAGGCATGCCCCACCCCACAGACAAGTAGCCCAGCCCACCATAATCTACTGTTTGCACCCTCCCCATTCTTCTTCTTTCTCTTTTCCCTCTTAGCCTCTTACTCTTCATATCTTTACTTTTTTCTCCTCCCTTATCCCTCTCTTCATGTGGCCATGGTCGGCCTCTACTTCTCTACCTATTCTCTATCTCTTTTCTACAAAAACACCTTAAGGCCATGGATTGCCTCCTTTATCTAGACTTGTGTTGGCCTAGCATTTGCAGCTGTGAGACCTGAACCCACAACTTACCACCCACCCTCTGCTTGCACCCGAACCACCGGGCAGCTGCTTCCGCTGCCCCCTCTCACCTCCTTTCTCCCTTCAACCCTTTCTATGATGGACTGGGCTGCTCTAGGGCCCCCAATTCCTTCTCAGCTCTTCTGTGTTATCCAGTGTTGCCTGCATTGTCCAGGAGCTATAACCTTCCCTCCTTCGCCTCCATGAGACTCATGGACCCCCGCAGCTGTCCCTCTCTGCTCCTCAGGGACTGGGATCCACCTGGTAGACTGGAGTGCATGGACATACACCTGCGTCTGCTGCCAAGAGTACAGGAGGTCTGGCAGGACTTGGGTCTTTCTTTCCCATCCCTTTCATTCCCCACTACCCAGTGCCCGGTGGTGAGGATGAGTATGGCTTACATTCATGGTATGACACAAGTCAGGTTTATAAAACAAGGAATCATGAACTCAGATTCATCTCAGTGCTCTTCCTCAACGACAAGAAGTAGCATGTGCTCACCTGGCTTCAGAACACTCTTGGACTAATTTCTAGCTGCTCTAACAATTAAAAAGAAAAAGAAATGCTACTGTTGTTGTTTGAAGAGGAAAAGTATGTGGCTCCTTGCTGCAGCCCTTTGCCCACTTTTCAGATGACACCCTTGTGGCATTAGTAATCTCCAGATCAATAGGACTTCATTCTTACCATGTTCTTCTAGCAGAGGCTGGGTGACAGCACTCAAGGTTGTTTCTTAATGACTCCTGGATGCAGGAAGGGAGGGACTAAGGGCCCAGGACACCTCTTCTTCAGAGTTCCCTGTCTCCTACCACTTTGGGGCTCTGTATCTCCTGCCTTTGAAGTGTACATAAGGTACACATATCCTCTTGAGTCTGGGTTGTCCTCTTTGGCCTTCCAGGATTTAGTGAGTGCACACTACAGGGGTTAGCATCAAGCACACATGATCACAAACAGTCTCTTATCACTTCCACTACTTCTATGTGTTGACCTAATTCTTGTGTGTCCCCAGACCAAACTGACTCATGTTCAAATAATTAAATGAAATTAAAATTTTATTTTAAGAAATTGATTTTCTGATAGACACACTAAATGATCATGAAGATTTTCTATGACTTATGAGAACTTTCATATAGACTAGTTTGCTACTTAAACTCAGAAATGAATCAAGTTAGACTAAGGTAATAGATGGTCCAGGAAATATGTGACTGTTATCTATCAACAAAAGGTCTGATCATAGTCATGTAGTATTAGCATGGTTGTTCAAGTTTTGCTACTGGGCAAGAACCCTTAACAATCAAATGAACTAGATACTTCATCCTATGGATGTCAATCAGTCTTTATTTGGAACAACTCTAGTGTTTGTTCAATGAAGGGGAGAAAATTTCTGATTTCAAAATTTAAAAAATTATATTTCCCTCCTTCTTCTCTTCCTATGAAGCCATGGATTGCTCAGCTCCCACTAGTAAGGATCCCTTCTTCCACACAGAAAAGAACAGTTCATCATTGAGTTAGATAATTAACACAAAACATATCTTTCTGAGGAGGTAATACAAGCATACTTCTATTGATCTCTTCTTGGGGCACTAGATTACAAATTTGTACTTAAAATGATTACTTCTAATAAAAAATTATGCTATCCTAAAATTCGTGTACCTATTTATAATACAGATTTACATCTACCAATAGGTTTTGAATGTATCCTTTCTATAATTATCAGATTGGCCCAACACTCGCATCCAGCATTTTAGGTTTCTAACAAAGTAGCATGTTGAATCTAAAGGAGTCTGGTTTAAAAAGTTTGGACCATGTGGGAAACTCTGGATAAGTCATTGTCTTAGAGAAGAACAAGCACCTGAGCATTCCATTTTCATTAGTGTTTAATAACCTAAAGAAGAGAACGCAACATGTGTTCTGAAACTACCTTTATCAGCATCTATTTGTCTCTGAATGAAGTGTAAAATGCTAAGTATTGATCTTTGTCAGCTTTCATCAAACTGTTCATTAGAAGACTTCTCTCATTGAAAAATACACAGTAGGAGCCAATGTAGTAGGAAAATTGGGATTAAAAAACAATTTACAAACTATATACCATGCAAATAGCAACCATCACATTGTAAGCAAAGTATTAGATTACTTACCCAAGTGTGTTTTAATCAATGCAAAAATGTCTGCTTGACCTTGCTCTCTCTGTGCCCTCAGAAACAATCTGGAAGCCAATGTTACTGAGTGAAAATAAAGAAGGGCAGATCTAAGCTAGCAGCCAGCTCATTCACACTGCAAAATTCAAATTAGCAAACATGAGCCACGCCAAGGTAAGTCAGCACCAGGAACAGAAAGCCTTTATGAAAGTAAATCTAGCAGCTCTGTTCCTGAATAAAGAAAATTCCCTCACTTAACATTCCACAAAACTAATTTTTTTTTTTTTAGCTTTCTTGAAGAATAATTAGTAGACTAAAACTGTCTAAGTTGTGCAAATACAAGATAATATTTTGACATATGAAATCTGAATTGCTACAATCCAGCTAATTTGTATATTTCTTACTTTGTATGTTACCTTTTGTGGTAGGTACTCATGAGAACTACCTAATAGGCACAAATTTAACTATGTGAACTGTAGCCACCTTACATAAAACTTAGTTATCTTTTACAGCTAACATGTTGATTAGTTATCACCTCATTTCTTCTTTATCCTAGTTCATTGCAAATATGGCAAATAATGATTATATGCTCTCTACTTTTTTTATATTTGAGTGTTTTACTTTGCTTTATTTGTCTTTTAGGTAAGTGAAATTAAGTATTAGTCTATATCTGGTAGTCCTATCACAGCTGAAACACTAGATGCCAGCTCTGGCACTACAACATTTAATTTTTTCCCTGTGTTTTGGCTTTCTTCAGTGCCATCATGCCTTGTTATTTTGGTATTTCTCTCAGAATGAGCATATTTAGTCTATACTGTATGTATACAATCAAAGCTAATAGTGGCTTTGAGCCTTAGAAGTCTTTGAACTCAGAATTTTTAAAACAGTATTAGAACTGTAAGAACTTGGAGACTCTAGAGATGAACTAAATGCATTTGCATTATGGGATGATCCTGAATCTTTGGGGGGCAGGGTTTGAATATAAAATTTCTCTCATATATTCATGTGTTGAACACATGACTACAAAGTGATAGATCTTTATCTAAAATTTTAGAAGTCAAAGGAAATTTACCACAGGAGCTTCTTGTCCCCACTCCTTCCTCTTCCACCAACAATGGTCCAGATACAGAGATTGGAAACCACCATAAGGCTCATCAGAAAATAAACTAAAATAAACATTTTTATCCTTTAGGATATTCAGTTAAGTATTTTGGTCATAGCAATAAAATATAACTAGGAATAATTGAAGACAATATGTGGAGAATACTTTCTACCATAATGAAAAATTATAACAAAGTCATTATCATGAAAGATTTAAGAATAAGTAATTGACAAAATTCAGTCATCTATTAAGAAATAAGAATAGTACCTGAAATATTATATAAGGAACTTATCATGAAAATGCTAAATACAAAAATATTGATTTGTTTTTCACAGAAAGGTATGGTTACCTCTGGGGTAGAAAGTTTATAGAATCAGCTATGACTGTTTCCTGAAACATATTCATCTGTAATTTCCATATGGTATTAGTCCTAAGACTCTCATACCTTTCTGTAAACAATCAAGTTCCTACTATAAAATAGTGCATTATTTGTGACTAACCTATTAAAATCTTCCCAGCACTTTAACTAATTATTAGATTAGTTACAGCAGCCAAAATAATGTAAATCTATAAAACAGTTGCTATATTGTACTGTAAGAACTAATATGTTCCTAATTAATAATCCATAATTATGAAATTTAATTGAATTATAAATTCAATTTATGAATTTAATTATGAATCTAATATATTATGTAAATAAAACATGTTTTATATTTTATTTGTTGTATAATATATAATATATAAAACATACAATATATTTGGATATTTTTATAAACATACCATATAAAATATATATAATATGATACATGGTAGATGACAGAAGACAAATGACATTTGACATATGATATGTGATAGGTGACTATACAATATGTTATATATAACAAGATATATTATGTGATATATCATATTAATAAATATATTGAATGAAATGTATGGTATGTTATATATAACATAATGTATAATATATAGTATTGAAAGTGTTATATATAATATGTCATATGATATACAATATGTATTGTATGATATGTAATAAGACACTATTATATGTGATGGTATGTGATATGAGATATATAACATACAGTAAATAATAATTACATGTGATAAGGGATATGTAATGTATATTATATAATGTGAACATTATATATAATATAATAAACAATATGTGATTCATGAAATATGATATTTTATATCTGAAATACAATGTATATATATGTAATATATCATTTATGGTATAAAATATATAATGTATGACATATAATATGTAATAGACATTTTATAATATAAGATGTAGTATATGATATATAACATGTGATGTGTATTTTATGATATGTAATATGTAATATATTAAATATGATATACAATAGACAGTATATGGCATGTTATATATTATATGTGATATATAATTTGTAATATGTGGTCTATGGTATATGATATATGATATATGATAAATAATATGTGGAATATATATAGATATTTATGTAATATATCATATGATTGATAGTATATTATGTGTATTGTATAATAGGTATCATATAATATATAATGTACAATGTATAATGTATGACCTATAATGTATACTCTGTATAATATATAAAATATACCATATATGTATATGTATTATGCAATATATAATGTAAAACATATAGTATACAAGATATATTGTAAAATTTATAGTATGCAATACATAATATATAATATTGATACATGTTATATGACATATAATGTATATTCTGTGGTCTATAATATAAATATTTAGAGGCTGAAGAACATATATATTTTAAGAACATATATATTAGTCATTAAAAGGAATATTTATAATTTATATATTATGTTATATAAAAATATATGTACATATAAGAATAGTTCTATAGATAATTAAATATAGTTCTGAATATGTTAGCTTCCCTTAGGTGTAGATTGTCATGAAAAATAGGAGATTGGCTCTATTCTATCCTGTCCTGCTACATTCTGTTTTGTGCAGACAAGAAGATTGGTACATGTTCCGTGCAGGAACCACAGTTTTATAGTATTTTTTGGCTAAATGCTCTTTATACCCACAGATGTACAAGTAGTTTACAACCCATAGGTTTAAAGAGCTGCCTTTCTTTATGGGGTTACACTGACCTTAGAGAATGAGCAGACTCTGACTCCCCAGCTCATATAGGTATAGTGAAAAAGAGTGGTGAGATTACAAATGTTCCAAATTAGATTGCAGGGTGATGATTCAATTTCTCATCAACCATTGAGAATGGGCACATTATCAACAGGTACTCACAGGCCTCATGTTTAGATAATATCTCAATTCATAACACAGGCACACCCAAACTGAAAACTTACTCATTTATCCATTTGTAATGCGGACAAATAATCTTGTACATGCTCCTCAAGGACTTCCCAGACTAACAAGTACTCAGGAGGCTTCTAATATACACCTTGAAACTCTAAGCCACAGTCCCCCATTAACTCTAGCACCAAATGACCAGGACCCTGGAAGGTATGAAATCCAATTCAGCTTTGGCATTATTTGAAAAATCACAAGAATAATTAAGTTTTGTGATGTTAAAACGTAGCTATAGCAAAAACTATTGAATAAAGTTATATGTTGGAGAATAAATTTATGATCAGATATTCATATTTTTCTTAAGGATTTTAGATTTATAGTAGCTTATACTGAAGATAACCGAGGCTAAGTTATAGCTTGTCAGCAGATTGCTTTGTTATGCATATATATATTGATCAACTGTAAGAACCAAATGGAATTTTTCATTCTCCTTTTTCATCCATCCTACTTGACTAATCACCCTGTGTCCACCTCAAAGTCCATTTATGTTAGGACAAGTATGCATGCCATCTGAAATCTTAAACAGATTTTCAGTAATTGGAATAGGGATGGAATCTCCATAGTAGCTGACTTTTGGTAAATTATTCCCATACATTTTCAGAAATATACCTAATGGTATCAACACACCACAATGCCTCTTCTCCTTTGGATGATGCTATGGTTTGTCCCTTAAAAATCTGTGTGCTGGAAGTGGCTAAGGGAGTAGAATCTTAATAGCTGGGGCATGGTAGAAGATAATTAGGTTGTTCAGCAAGCCTCCCACAGAAAGGTTTGATTCCTATGGAAGCAACTTGTTGTGAAAAGCAAACTGACCTCATCCCAGTCTCAGTACTAGATCTCTCACAAGTCCTCCCTTCCTGGTGGTGACATGTCCCATAGCGCCCTTGCCAGAAGAGAACAGACAGAGATATAGATTGGTGATTTATACTTACCAGCTTCCAAAAACTGTGAAGTAAATAAGTCCCCTTACAAAACATCTAGACATGTACATATATTCTGCTATATCAATAGAAAATTGACCAAGAAAGACAGGGAAAGCACCTATATCAATAGGCCAGTAGTATTGGGGTTAACTTTTCTTTCCTGGCAACAACAGGGATTTTCTTAAGTAAAGCCAATTTTTTCTCTATCTGAAATATATAGAGTAGTTTACTGGTAGGTATGGTTTTTAGAAGTGTACACCACTCTTAAAATAATAATTTGGAAATTATTGCTGTATCAATGGATATCCAAAGAGGAGTTCACATGAACATTTTGGGGTTTGGGTGTATCCTTCAGTCATTAAAGTTTCATATAATTAAACAGTAACTGTATTGAATAGAATGATAGTGATCACCAATAGATCCTGTGTACTGACTGTCTAATCACCCACCATCCTTGGGTATATTACACTGTCCTGGCAGTGTAAGCTAAGACCAGACAGTTATAGAGGGAACAGGAAATTCAGGAGTGTTTGTAGCTAAAAAAGCAATAATTATAAAAATAATGTTGTGCTGGCTGAGGAGTATCAATAACAAAGAAAGATGAGGCCTTTCTTAGTCTGAATTCTGAGAAAGTATAAGAGTTTCAAGTGCTGACCCTGTGTCCTGATGATTGTTCTAGTACAGGGAAAGAAAAGTAGTAGCAGTTAGTGCCACCCATAGAGGAGGTGATTTCCAAATGTGTCAATTCTCTTTAAGGGAGTGTATCAGAGAAAGGTTCCCAGAGGAATTAAATCATTATTGTGCCCACAGTGCCCAAGATAAGGTATTTGGAAGAATAATTAGAATTAAGGCAGAGCCTAATTCAGAGAAAATAGAATTTCATTCAAAAGGTAGGAACTTATACTAAAAATCAGGTACAGAGGACCTAGGAAAGAACCTGGACCAGACCTGAACTGTGCTCTGGTGACTGGGAGGAAAACAGAAGGTATCATTAATAACAGTTTTCTTATGGTTTAGATCTTAAATTCCACCCCCAAAACATATGTTAAACATTGGAACACTACTCTGTAATGCTATTGAGAAATGGTGAAACCTGTAAGGCTGGTGTCAAGAAGATGAAAGTTAGTTATTGAGATCATGCCCTTAGAGAGAATTGTGTGATAATAATTCACCTTTATTTCCCTCCTCCTCCTCTTTCAGGTCACCCCCAGACCTCTTCTCTTTCTCTCTTATTATTTATCCCTTTCACTCAATTTTCTTCCCAATGACCATAAAGTAATAAGTTTTAATCAGTATTATATATCCTATCCACAAATCCCACTTACTTTCATCCCCTGCCTCAACAGAGGAACTAAATCACTGGAACTAACTAATCACAAACTGAAACTTTGAGCCAAAATAAATTTTACATTCTTGTGAGTTGATTTTCTCAAGTCTTGAACTTTTAATAAACAGATAGCTATCATGTGCTTCCATGCAATGTTTAGATATCCTACCTGATTCTTTCTATTTGCACGTCTAGCTCACCCTGCCACTTTTCATGAACTGGTCACAGCCTACTTCTAATTGGTGCTGATGAGACCTCTAGGGCAAGAAGGGAAAGTGACTGAATAAATTTGAGGGAAGTCTGAATTCTCACAGTAATCTTCATCCAGATTAACTTTGTTTTTCCAAAGAAGAAGCATTTAGCATGAGCCCAAGCAAGATTCTTGCACTTTCTAAACTCCCTTTACTTTACAATTTGGTGAATTTTTTTAAAATATCACAGACTTTCTTATTAACATCACAACAGTTCCCAAAATGGCTGCCCAAGGAAATGTTAATTTTTCTTAAAGAAACAATAGATACATGATGAGTTACTAAACAGATAGAGCTATGACACAAAATTCCAGAGAGTCCTTTCGTCCCAGAGACTGGGATGCTTCATAGAATCAGCCAGAGTTTCCAAGATCTCCTAACTTGCAGATAGACAGATCATGTCATGATTCTGTTTCACAAAGTGATGGATAGACTGTGTGTTAATTACTTTTCATATTTTTGTAGTAAAACCTTACAAGAGGCAACTTCAGGTGGGGGGAAAGAATTTACTTTAGCTCATGGTTGGATACAGTACATCTTGATTGGAAGACATGGCAGTGGGAGTGAGCATGTATCTGGTTCTCCTCACATTCACACATCTTGGAAGAGGAAAATGGAGAGATGGGCTAGATATAATGCAACCACGCTCAGCAAGCTAACCTCCTCCCAACTCAGCTGCCATCAGCTGAGAACTAAGGCAAGATCCTAGAGGTAATGGTTTACAAAATACTGCTGAAGCCTAAATTCATCACTTTTTTTTTAAATTGGAGGAATCTCAACCAAAACAGGAAAATTTATTCTGGATTTTTTTAAAAAAAAAATGTAATACTTTAATAAAAAATAATACTTCAGTAAAGAAAGGTTATCCAAATAGGACATGCTCACAGATCACTTGGATAGGTGACCCCAATAAGACATGACAATAAAGATAGGCAGTATTGTTGATAGAAAGAAAACAAATTTTTATTCTACAGGTTTCTAGTGAGCATCCTAGCTTATGAAGACTTGAGAAACTGAAACCAATTATATGCATAATGTGCATTCAGACATCAACTGAGAGACCAGACAGGAGAGCCTCAGAATAAGAATTATAGTCAGAAGCAATTACAGGATTCTAAGCTTGGGCACAGAAAGCATTAGATAGCAAAATGACTCTATAAGTAAAGGTGCCTGCCACCAAAGCCAAAAACCTGAGTTCAATCCCAGGGACTCACAGTATGGAAGAATAAATCCAACTTCTGCAGGTTTTTCTCTAGCCTCAACATCCATGGTCACATATGTACAAATATATATGCTCACAAACAAGTAAATAATTAAGTAAATGTAAAGTTCAGAATTTTTAGAACTAAAGAAGTGAATGACTTTTAGAAAAAATAATAGACAACTATAAGGAAAAGTAGATGGCCTTGCCAGCCTTTCCATTTACTGAAGTGGCTTAATTCCTAAAATCATAGAACTAGCAAGCAAACCCATAAATTAATCTTAAACTTGGGGAAGATAAACCCCAAGAAGGAGTACTAACATGCAAAGTGACATGGTAAGGTTTCTCATGTCACACCTATATACTGTGGAATTTGTGAGATTTGATATCACACTAGGGTTATGAACTAAGGTGAATAGATTGCACACTCTCTTGAATCAGTAGAAGGCATCTGCCTTCCACTTCCTTTGTTCTTTGATCCCCTTCACATGGCTGCAATGCCATCAGTCAAAAGCAATTTCTCAAGAGATTGCTGGTAGGGGACTGGAATGATGGCTCAGTGTTTAAACACATTAGCTATTCTTGGAAAGAAGCAAAGGTCAGTTCCAAGTACTCCAGTCTACAGCCACTTCTAACTCAAGCTCCAGGGAATTCAGTACACACACACACACACACACCACACACACATCAAAAAACCTACTATTTTTAAGTAAGTTAAAGACATATCAAGTACAATAGGGAAAGTTTATTCTTTGATACTTTGAACTGAAACCTAAACTATGAACCAAAAATTTGAAGATAAGCTTTTTACCAGGAATCATGGGGAACATGGTTTATTGCTGAGCACAAAGCAGTGTAAGAGATCATCTTCCATGGTAACCCGAAATTATAGAGCTCTTTAAAGCTCATAAATTAGAAACTTGGAACATAAAATAAGCATAAATTTGACGACTTTCAATATGAGAGCTGAGCTTTACAAAATGACTCATGAAACTGAACACTGATGTGTCTACCTGTGGTGTAGATATTTCTTCTATGACATTATCCTTCATGGATGTTCTGAACCTTATCAGTATTTCAAGATGTATAAAAGCCTTCAAATTTCTCTGCAGGCTACAGAAAGAGAAAGGTGGACACCAACCCAATTAGAAAACTACAATCTGTCATGTCTGCAAGATATGCTGGAGCAATGGAGGTGCAGAACTTGTGGGCATAGACAAAAATTTCCATTTCTGTTTTATCTTAGGGACCATGTCACTAGAGAGAACCCATGCCCTACCTAGACTGTCTGGATGTCCAAAATTCATGACAGTATCATAACTATTTCTGGGTGAAGAAGACTCCTCCAGCCGGGTGGTGGTGGTGCACGTCTTTAATGCCAGCACTTGGGAGGCAGAGGCAGGCAGATTTCTGAGTTCGAGGCCAGCCTGTTCTGCAGAGTGAGTTCTAGGACAGCCAAGGCTACACAGAGAAACCCTGTCTCAAAAAAACAAACAAAAAACAACAACAAAAAAAGCCTCCTCCATACATAAAATGTCAACTTTGGAATGTGGCTGCATCATTGTAATCATAATAATGGGCATACATAAAGGTACAAAGATGATCAGCTTCAGATAGCTCCTAACAAGGAGAAAGAAGGGTGTAAAACCACACATCACTGGCCAAAAATATAAAATGATGGAGAAGAAGAAGAAGAAAGAGGAGGAGGAGGAGGAGGAGGAGGACGAGGATGAGGACGAGGACGAGGAGGAGGACGAGGACGAGGAATATTCTGCTGCTATACTCATAGATCAGTACCTTGTCTAGTCATCATCAGAGAGGCTTTCTCCAGTAGCAGCTGGAAGTGGGTGCAAAGCTTCTTACCCAGACATTGAGCAGAGTCTGAGAAGCCCCAGAAAAAATTGAAGGAAGAATTATAGGAGTCAGAAAGAGTGGAGGACACCAGGAAAACATTGTCTGCAAAGTCAACCAAGCAGGGTTAGTGTGGACTCACAGAGACTAAAGTTGTAAGCAAAAGGCAGGCATGAGTATGAACTATGTTCTTGTGAATATGTTATAGTTGGTAGGTTGGTGGTTTTGTGTGACTCCTAAAAGTGGGAGCAGAAGTGTCTATGACTCTTTTGCTTTCTCTTAGGACGTAGGTTGGTGGTTTTGTGTGACTCCTAAAAGTGGGAGCAGAAGTGTCTATGACTCTTTTGCTTTCTCTTAGGACTCTTTTCTTCCTTTTAGCTTACCTTGTCCAGATAGGAGGGCTTTTGACTTACCTTATTGTATCTTATTTTGTAATGTTTGGTTATTGTCTCTTGGAGAACTGCACTTTTCTGAAGCAAAGTAGAGGTGGAGTGAATTTGAAAGAGAAGGGAGGTGGGGAGGAGCTAGGAAGAGTGGAGGAAGGAAAACCTGTGGTTGGGATGTATTGTATTCAAGAATAATTTATTTTCAATTAAAAAAATACACAGGTCACTCCTAACTTCAGCTCTGTATATGGGCATTTGAATTCTGTTTAGCTTCTATATCAGCTCAAAAGCATACTACAGGGATATTAAATTTTCCATAAGAAATCATATATATTAAATATATATTAAGTACTGTGTGCCTTACTAATGATTTGGGGTGCATCCAAAACAGTCATGTGATCCAAGTATGATGGCATGTCTGTAATTCCAGCATTCGAAAGCCTGAAAATGGAGGATCAAAATTCAATGCCTGAGGGACTACAGAAAAAGTCTGTCTATAAAAGTGGCTCTAAAACACAAATCAATACAAGTTTTCTTTGAGAATTCATAAGACATATATAGTATACTTAGATAAAAATTACCTCATTCTCTGTCCTCCAACTCTTGCACTATTCCTCAAAATCATTCTTTCTTTCCAACTTCATGTGCTCTTTTTTTAAAAAAAATATTCTAAGTCCCTTTAATGCTGTCTGCATGTGAATGGCTATAGGGCCATCCACTGAAGCATTAGCAGCCTCTTATGGAACCACAGCCTTGAATAAAATTAAATATAATGATGTCTATTCTGTTCTTTTTTGACTCTGTCCCATGAAAGCAAAAAACTATCTCCATTTTCCCCCACCTTTCTCAGAAGTCTTAACACACACTAAATAAAACATCTTCCATACTTGACTATTATAGTTCACTCAGACAAGCAGTTTCCAATAATACCATTTCAGACAGGAGAATGTAATTGCTCAAAACTAACAAAAGAGGAAAATTCATTTGCTCCATTATTCTTTTCATTAAATATAACCTACACAAATTTAAGCTGATTTTGACTAGACAATAACATGCACAAAGACTGGAAACTGATAAGGAGAACCAATCCCTGGGTGAAAGGCAGCTCAAACAGAGACAATGAATCACATAACTTTTCCCACATAGATCTTAATCTCCAAAATACATGACAATAATATTCAAAATTATTTAAGAGGACTCTGCCTTACCTAAAATGTCTACTTAGGAATGTGTTTGCATCATTGTGATCATAATAATGGGCACAGTTACAGATACAAAGATTATCAGCTTCAGATAGCTTCTAACAAGGACAGAGAGGGTGCAAAAGCTTAACTATTGATTTCAGAAAACCTTGTGAAAACTTGAGTAGACCTCATGAAAGAATGAAAATTATAGAGAGAAGAAACAGAGACACTGAGGCAGAAAAATATGTGATTTGATCTAGGTTGTGTCTCTGCTGCACCTAGCAGGCTGTGAGCTACAAAATTGCTCTATAAGCTGTAAATGTGACATCTCTGTGATCAATTCTTACAATATGTCACTATGAATTCTTTCTTTCATCCACACTAACACTTGTGCTTTGCAATCTCTTTTCTCTGAAATTAAAATTGTAGTTTTAGTTTTCTTTTGTTTATTCACAGGCTATAATGGGTGTGTGTGCACACACACACACACATACACACACACACACACACACAAGTCTGCCTGTGTGTCTGTGTCTGTATCTGTCTGTGTCTATCTGTTTGTATCTGTATCTGTGTGTACTGTGTTTCTGTCTGTGTCTATGTCTGTGTGCACTGTTAGGACCAAAGCACAAGAACTTTTCCTGTCTGGTAAATGCTCTACCATTTGACTACAACCCCAGCACTTACATTTTTAATATAAGGTCTCACTATGTAACTCAAGCTGGTCTTTATTTATTTATACTCCATATTTTATACCCCCATTCCCCCATGACTGTTCCACATCCCATACCTCCTCCCCACCCCATTGTCTGCATGAGGATGTCCCATACCCCCACTCCACCTGACCTGAATTTCCTGGGCCCTTCAGTCTCCTGAGGGTTGGATGTATCATGTCTGAATGAACACAGACCCGGCAGTCCTCTGTTACATATATGTTGGTGGCTTTATATCAGCTGGTGTATGCTTCCTGTTTGGTGGTCCATTGTTTGAGAAATCTCATGGATCCATATTAATTGAGTGTTCCTACATGATCACCCTTCTCCTCAGCTTCTTTGAGACTTCCCTAATCCAACAACAGGTTTCAGCTGCTTCTGTCCATTGGTCTGGTACAAATATCTGCATCTGACTCTTTCAGTTGCTTGTTGGGTCTTCTGGAGTGTAGTTATTCTAGGTCCCTATTTCTGAGTGCTCCATAGCCTCAGTAATAGTGTCAAGCCTTGAGACCTTCCCTTGAGCTGAATTCCACTTTGGATCTATCAGCTTCAGACAGCTGACCTTCAGTGGACCTTGTTTTCCTCATGCTCCTCTCCATTACCATACTTGTAATTCTTTCAGACAGGAACAATTATAGGTCTGAGTTGTGACTGTGGGATAGTCCCCCTCTCCCTCATTGGATACCCTCTCTTCCCATTGAAGGTGGGCTATATCAGTCCCCTCTCCCTATTGTCAGGTATTTCATCTAAGATCCCTACAGCCAAGGCTGCAGGCCTACCAGGAGACCTGAAGCAACCCAGGAACAAAAGAAGCAGACTCCAGACAGTCACTCAGACCAACAAACACCAGGGATATCCAGATGGCAAAGGACAAGCACAAGACCATGAGCAACAGACGCCAATATACATGGTCATCAGAACTCAATTCTCCCACCACAGTAAGGCCTGGATACAATAATAGACCTGAAAACCAGGAAGCAGACACAAAATCTTATCTCATGATGAGAGTAGAGTCCTTTAAGGAGGATATCAATCACTCACTGAAAGAAACAGAGGAAAACACAGGTAAATAGGTGAAAGAATTGAATAAAGTGGTCTAAGATCATATTGTGGAAGTAGAAACAATAAAGTAAACACAAATTCAGGCAAATCTGGAAATGAAAAACCTAGGAAAGAGGTCAGAAATTACAGGTGTAAGTATTACCAAAAGAATATAAAAGATAGAAGAGAGAATCTTAGGTATGGAAGGTACTGTAGAAGAGATTGACACAACTTTCAAAGAATATTGAAACATAAAAAACTCCTAACCCAAAGCATCCAAGAAATACAGGACACAAGGGAAAGACCAAATCTAGGTATAATCAGAATAGAAGAGAATGAAGATTCTCAGATCAAAGGACTTGAAAATGTCTTCAACAAAATCATAGAAGAAAACTTTCCCAACTTAAAGAAAGTGATGGCCACAAAGGTACAAGAATCCTATAGAACACCAAATAAATGGGACCAGAAAAGAAAATCCTCTCATCATATAATAATCAAGACAACAAACACACAGAACAAAGAAAGAATATTAAAAGCTGCAAGGGAAAGACCAAGTAACTTACAAGTAACCTATAATAATTACACCAGCAGACTCCTCAACTGAGACTATGAAAGCCAGAAGATCCTGGACAGAATTCATGCAGGCTCTAAGAGAACACAAATGCCAGCCCAGGCTACTATACCCAGCAAATCTCTCAATCAACATAGATGGAGAAATCACAATATTCCAGGACAAAACCAAATTCAAGCAGTATCTATATAACCATTCAGCCCTACAGAGGATCCAAGAAGGAAAATTCGAACACAAGGAAGGTACCTGCCCCAAAGAAAAGGCAAGGTATTAAACATCTCAAAACAAAGTCAAAAGGAGAGAACCACAAGCACATAAAGCCACCTACAAAAACAAACATATCAGGAATCAATAGTCATTTCTCTTTAATATCTCCAAATACTAATGAACTCAACTCACTTATAAAAAGACATAAGCTAACAGAATGTATATACAAACAAGATCCTGCATTTTGCTCCATACAATAAATACACCTGAATAACAAAATCAGACACTATATCTCAGAGTAAAACTATGGAAAATAGGTCTTCCAAGCAAATGGTCCCAGGAAAGAAGCAGGAACTTCCATCCTAATATCCAATAAAATAGACTTTCAACTAAAAGTTATCAAGCATTATGAAGAAGTATACTTCATATTCTTTAAGGGGAACATCCACCAAGAGAAAGTCTCAATTTTGAACATTTATATCCCAAATCCAAGGGAACCCATATCCATAAAAGAAAATTTACTAAATCTCAAAACACAGATTGAACTCCATACAATAATAGTAAGAGACTTCAACACTGCACTCTCACCAATAGACAGATCATTGAAGCAGTAACTCAACAAAGACACAGTGAAACTAATATAGGTTATGAACCAAATGGATTTAGCAGATATCTACAGAACATTTTACCTTAAACAAAAGAATACACCATCTTCTCAACACCTCATGGTACCTTCTCCAAAATCGACCATATAATTGGTCACAAAACAACCCTCAAATGATACAAGACGATTGAAATAATACCATGCATCCTATCAGATCACCATGGCCTAAGGCTGGTTTTCAAGAACAGCAAAAGGTATAGAAAGTGCACACATACATGGAAATTGAACAACTCTCTACTCAATAACTTAATCGGGGAAGAAAGAAAGAATGAAATTAAAGACTGAGCAAAGTAAATTTGTTCACAAGGAACAGTAGGCATTCAGTGATAGCTCCTGAGACTGATGGCTTAGATTTCAGCCCAAACACCACACAACTGCACCGGCAAGTGACTTGTGCTCTATCAGGCAGACAATGCCTCAAGCTCCCAGCATTCTATCTGGACCCTACACATAGTCATCTGACCACAAGCTAGGGATGCCACGCCCCATACAATGAAAGGGGTGGTTTGCCCCCTCTTCACTCTCCTACTTTTCTCCCCTCTTACTCTTACCATCTCTTGCTTCTTGCTCTTTGTTCCTCTTTCCTACTCTTCTCCTCTTACTCTCACTTTTCCTCTCCCTCGCTTACTCTCTCTCTCTCATCTCTGCTCTTTGTTCT
>JADRCC010512563.1:0-11091 GCA_019843855.1 Hylomyscus alleni
GGCTTTGTAGCCATGTGATGGCTGCAAGCAAGAATCCAAGTATTTTGTCTTGTTTGATTTCTGGGCTTATAAGTTTGCCTTTCCTTCTTTTGACGATCACTTCTTGTTTCCCCCAGCAGTGCTTAATATGTGTCTTTATATATGATGGCTTGAAGTCAGATGTTCAGATTCCCTGTCCTGTAGCTTACCAGCACAAGTACGGAGAGCATTTTACCACTTCCAACATGCAGTTTTACCATTTGTGGAATTTGAATGGCAACAGTTCTCTCCAACATTGTATTAAGGATGAGCGGTAGCAGTTAAAACCTGTGGCCTATCCCTCAAGCCAGGCATTCCATAATGAAGAGGCTATCTGTGGTTTGGGATTTAGAAAACATCACTATTTAACTTTTTCAAAAATTTATTTTGAAACATGTACTTAGGAGAAAATACTAAGTATAACAGACATTGTAAAATCTGATCTAAAATTTCAGGGCCTAAGCATTGTCATATCTGCATGTGTTTTAGGGAACATGGGGACAGTCACTCAGCAAGTATGTATGTGATGTGTGTGTGTGTGTGTGTGTGTGTGTGTGTGTGCACTATGCTCAGCTAGAAGAATACTTGTCTAGCATACATGAAGCTCTGTTTTCTATCTTAGCACTGCATAAACTCTGGGTGTGGTGGTACAATCCTATAATTCCAACATTCAGCAGGATCAAATGTTCAAGGTTAGCCCACATCACATAGCAACTTTAAGGCCAATCTAGGTTGCATACAACTCAATTTAAGAACAACAAAGAAGGCTGAGTGGAGGCTCTGCCTCCTGAAAATTTGAGTTGCTCTGAGAAACCTGTAAGCTGTCCTCCATAGGTGTTGGTTGTGTTTTTAAAGCCATTTAAACAATATTTTCTGTTACCTGAAGCTGAATGTATCCAGACTGATTTGAAAAACATAGTTACTTTCAAATACTTGCTTACTTACTTGTTTGTTTGTTTGTTTGTTGTTTGTTTGAGACAAGGTTTTTCTGTGTAGCCCTGGGTATCCTGGAATTCACTCTGTAGACCGGGCTGGCCTCAAACCACCTGCCTCTGCCTTCCAAGTGCTAGAACTAAAGGCATGCACCACCACTGCCCAGATAAATTTCATTAATTTTCTACTTCTCAAATTAGTAAATTGGAAAAATAAATAAAAAATTAAGCTATTGAATCTTACCTTCCACAATAAATAACGTGATTTGACCCTAATTAATAGTTTCCAGGAATGGCTGGGTAATTATGTTCTTGCTTTTTTTCACATTCTCTGACCCCACACCAGCTACTTGATACTTCCTATGAAAGGCCTGTACCTGGAAAATTACTTATCTATTCCTCAGACACAGAGATTCTACCATGAAAATTAGTAAAATGCATGCAGCTGCGTTTTGATCATCTCAATTTGGATTAACTTGTTAACTGTGGCACAAAAATATTACACCACAATAATGATATTTAGCCTTCATTAACTAAACAATTATGGATGGTTTTTGTTTTATTTTGCTCAGTGTCATAAATTTCATTGATCTGTTTCCTATATTTATGAAAGCAATTAAGCCAAGAGCCATAACCAGTCTTTGAATAGTTTTCGTAGCAAAGGCATTATTAACCATAAAGATCACTTATGCTAAGGTTCTTTATGACCTTTGAGTGGTTTCTTTCTCATTTTTGATAGTCTAAACAGCAAAAAGATCTCTGTAGCTATTGCCCAAATCCTTATTGTATCGATCAGAAAATGAAGACACAAGAAATTATGGGCTATGGGCTAAGATATAGAGAAGTTTGTTCATGAGGTCAAAGATGCCCAATGATGGTGTGGGAGCTATACTACAACCTGCCTACCCCGAAATTCTTATAAGATGAATACTGAAGTCATTGAAAATGTCATAGCAACCACTTTTCCTACTTAGCTTTTTTGGTAGTTGAAAATTTTTCTCTCTATTTTCTTCTTCTTCTTTATTTATTCTGAGACACTGTTTCTCTATTGCAGATCTTGGATGACCTGGAACTCACTATGTAGATCAGGCTAGTCTTGCAGGGCCCATTTAGTGTTGCTTACATATAAATGATTTTAAGGCTGACCATTTGGTATTGGATAACTGATTGGGGCTCATCCCTAGACAAGACTTCTCTCTCAGCACTCCCTGCTTTTCCCCATGGGTTCAGGGAATGAAACTTTGATCCTCATGCTTATGAGGCAAGCATTTTGCTGCATGAGGTCTCTTCAACCCCTACCATTCTACCATCATCTTACCCTTTTCTAAATTCTTTGGCTTACCCTTCATATTCTCTTCATCTTTCTCTCTTTGCCACTCCTACGTTCTTTAACCTCTTCTGTCTTTTTCCCTCATCATTTTCTTTAAAGAATTATTTACTGATGTAAAAAATTATGTAAGTATAGCACGCTACATGCTGATTTCAAATATGCATGCCCTATGGAATAGCTAAATGAAGTATTGCCTTACAGACCTTTATTTTAGGTGATAAAAATACTTAAATTTATTGGTCTTGGTGATGTTTACTACAGATTGGTGTTAATGGTAGTAACCATATTAATAGATGTCTTGACCTTATTCCTCCAGTATATGTCAAGGTTTGCATACTTTGATTATTTTCTTCCCAGTCTTCCATCCTTCCTTAGCCCCAGCAACCACCATTCTCCTTTCAGTTTCTTTGAGCTTGAATTTTCAAAATTTCACATTCAAACAAGCTCATTTGGTACAACTTCTCCCATGAATGGATTATTTTGCATAACACATTCATTCATGCCACCAAGGTGCTTACCCTCTTCCTGTCATTTCTTAAGAAATTTAAATTTTATTTTATGAGTATAGGTGATTTGCCTGCATATATATCTATATACCTCATTTATGCCTGCACCAGCAGAGATCAGAAGAGAGCATCGGATCCCCTCGAACTAAAGTTACAGATGATTGTGAACTGCCATGTAAGTATTGAGAATCAACTCAGGTCCTCTGCAAGAGCATCCAGTGTTCCTATCCACTGAGCCATGTCCCCAGCCTTTTTATCTGTTATGTTTATAGAAAAACAGCCTGCCAAGGCCATCACTAACAGTTAAGGAGTGTTTGACCTTGAACCTCTCATATTATTATTAGTAGTTGTCATAGATTACTCTGTCAAAATGGCATTTCATTAAAAAAAAAAAGAGGTAGCATTGCTTAGACACTGTGACACATGCCTTTAATTCCAGCCCCAGGAGTCGTGTGTTTGTGTGTTTGTGGGCGTGTGGGTGTGTGGGTGTGTGGGTGTGTGTGTCTGAGTTATAGGCCAGCTTTGTCTACATAGTGAGTTCCAGGAGAGTCAGAGCTATGTGGAGCCTGGAGAGAGAGAGAGAGAGAGAGAGAGAGAGAGAGAGAGAGAGAGAGAGAGAGAGAGAGAGAGAGAGAGAGAGAGAGAAGAGGAGAATCTTTTGATCACAATTCACTTGGTGCCTTTGGAGGTTGCATATGCTTTAAGACCCATGACTTTAAATGTAGGTGTTTGACATTGGTAGTTCATGAAAAAGATGAGTTTAATTTATTGTCTAATAAGCAAACTATCAAATATCTACTGAAAACAGAGTTTGCAACCAACCTTAATCTACCTATTTCATGCTTATTACTTATTTGAGCAACTCAAAGAACATCTCACTTGTATGAATTCTTACCCCAAATCTTTGTGATAGTTTGTATATGCTTGGGCCAGGGAGTGACACTATTAGGAGGTGTGACTTTGTTGGAGTAGGTGTGTCACTGTAGGTGTGGGCTTTAAAACCCTAGTCCTAGTTGCTTGGATCAGGGTCTTGTCCCAGAGTCCCACTCCCTTAATTTGTTGTCTCCTTGAACACAGGATTCAGCTCCATTTCACTTCCTGGTGCCCCTTTAATATTTGAACTATATATTTTATATTTTTCCTTTCTCAGCTTACTATGCTTGTTTAAAATACTCTTCACGAGACTTAACCAGAGAACAAAGTTAGTGATGGGTGTTTCTGAGCCTTTCTTTGTCAATGCAATTAATCAGAGTCTCTTCACTTTAGCCAGGCAGACTCTTCAGACTAGGGCAAAAAGTAGCCACATTCTTCACCAAAATACCACAAAAACAGTCTCTAGGCCACGTATTGAAATTCTCCAATAAAATCTCTTGGGCCAGGTCTGCACAATTCAAATCACTCTCAGTAATGAAGTCTTCCATATTCTTACTATGATAGCCCACTAAGCCCCATTCTGCAGCTTTCTAAATCCAAAGTCCACATTCTTCCAAACAAAAGCATGGTCAGGCCTACCACAGCAATACTCCAGTCCCTGGTACCAACTTCTATATTAGTCAGGGTTCTCTAGAGTCACAGAACTTGTGGAATGTCTCTCTATATTGAGGAAATTTATTGTGATGATTTATAGTTTTGGTCCAACTCACTCAACAATGGGGAGCTGTGGTTGGGAAGTCTAAGAATCTAGTAGTTATGCAGTTCCATGGGGCTAGTTGTTTCAACTGGTCTTCTGTAGAAGTACATTCCAACAGATGTGCTGGCAAGTAAGTGTAAGCAGGCAAAGAAGAGTGAGTCTTCCTTCTTCCAATGTCCATATGTAAGTCTCCAGCAGAAGATGTGACCCATATTAAAGATATGTACCACCACGCCTGGATCTGGGACTTGCTTTGTCCCAGACTGACCTTCAGCTCAGAGATCTCCTGCCTCAGTCTCCTGGGATTAAAGGCATGTACTTCCACCTTGCCTGGGCCTAAGCTTTTCATGGCCACTATGCCTCAAGATCTCCATGAAACTTGACTCCAGGTCAGAAACTTGTATCTTCCAGCTCTGGATCACAGGTAAATCCTACAATTCTGGAGTGTAGTTTATTTCAGATATAGTCAAGTTGACAACCAAGAATAGCCATTACCACCTTTTAATGTCGTTTTTTGAAAACTATGTGGCTATTAAATAAAATGAGTAAAATATAAATAGTTGCATAAGAACAGTATCTGACATCTAATGTGATAAATTAGCATTCTGATTTATAGTCTCATGTAAGCATATTTGATAGTCATATATACTTATAGTTTACATCATATTGATACAATTCTTTTACTAAATACACATTTTATTAGGTGTTTCTGAGTGAATGCTGTAGACTAGTTTGAAGAAGGAAACTATAGCTATAGGTAGTCCCTTCACTTAGAAAAGTTATTTTTACCCATTCATTATATATCTTCAACTTGTTATGATAAAAGTGACCACTGGAGCCAGCAAGTGACAAATTGGTAGGAAATAGATGAATACTATTATTCTGGAGTCTTTTTATGTGCACTTACTGTTATTTTTGAGGAAATAAATGAAGTAGCTGTGGGGTTTCACAATAACGCCATTAAGAGCACATTAATTGGAGTTGCTCCAAGACAGATTCTTATATTTGAAAAGAGGCATCTTAGATGCAAGAAAAAATACCAGTAGGAGGGTGTTTTTAGGGTTAGTAAAAAAAGCTCCTTGTGATGATTCTTACTGCCACACAAAATGCTTAGCAGATGCAAGGATGAGCTCCTATGAACAGTTGACATTAAGAAATGGTATCTGTGGCACATCTTAGAGAAGCATATACACTACAGGAGACTAAACAATGTTTTGGAATATTAGGTGGAAAGATTCTGAGATTTGAGGATTATTAATAAGAAGCTGATTTGTAAACTGAAGATTAGACCAGAGATAGGTGTATAGTTGGGAGAAAGAAACAATACTAGCGATCACTTGTGACTGCGTTAAACACATGGTGTACATAAGCTAATTGCAAACTCTTACAGTGAGGGTGACATAACAGGTAAAGTTTCTGTCACTTGTCATGTTCCCCAATGATTAATGACTTAGCCATGATAAGAATTTCCATAAGGTACAGTAAGTGGTTAATGTGAAGAAACTAATGGCAAGTAGACACAAAAATGTCTGCTAAACTTATCTGAAGAGTTTATGGAAAGCTCAAGCATTATCCTTCTCACAGGCAAGAACGTGACATCCTGGAGATTTACTAATTTTACTGAAAAGGTGTTAGTGCCAACTAACTTATTTAGCTAAGGTTGGTTGTCAGTAATATAGGTGTCCATATTGATCTAAAACTTGTTTTTTCTGTTGATTGATTTTTTTTTGAGACAAATTCTCAGTTTGTGTCTAGGTTGGTCTGACAGCCTCAACCAATCCTCTTGCCTGAGCCTCTGCAATGCTAGAATTACAGGAGTGGGCTAATGCCAGCATGGAATCCTGTAAGGTTTGTAGGGTTAATTTTTGTTTGCTTGTTTCCAGTTATATGTTAGAAGCCTTTATTTCTAATCCTAGAAGGACTAGGTGCTCTCAATGGTAAAAATAACTGCTAACAAACCAACTAAATTTTCTTTATTCATTTTTCATTTTTCATTATCATGAGTTGATGGACACTCATGCTGGTTTGATATTTTAGATAGTATAAACAAGCAGCAATGAACCTAGATGCCCAGTGTTTCTGTGATCTGCTGACATAGTCATCCATGCTATATACTTTTAGCAGGTAGAAGTTTTAAACTTGGATGAGGATCAATGGATATTTCAAATTTTTTTTACATCTTTTTTTAGCATTTATTTATTTTATTTATATGAGTACACTATAGTTGTCTTCAGACACACCAGAAAAGGGCATCAGATCCCATTACAGATGGTTGTGAGCCACCTTGTGATTGCTGGGAATTGAACGCAGGATCTCTGGAAGAGCAATCAATGCTCTTAACTGCTGAGCTATCTCTTCAGCCCTGTTTTATGTCTTAAATAGGGAAATTTTGCCAGCCAAAATGTACATTGGTTCTATATTTTGTATGTTTTTCTGTCACATACTTAAATACATAGTTTACTTGATATAATTTTCATGACAGATTGATATCAGCACTTATATAATTTATATATGGCATAATTATTTCTGAGTTAATGTGTAGTCAAAGAATATGCTTCAGTGTAACTTTGATGATGTGGCAGAACTTGTTGAAATTTCACCTACAGTTTGTCATGTTATCAAATTCAGTATATGTCTGTAAAAGAGTATATATCCAGCTGTTTTTGTTATGTTTTATGTCATTTTAATAAACATTACTGTCTTGTTTAAACAGTTAGCACATAGCAATTAAACATTTGTAAATATTTTTTCAATAACAATGTTTATATATATGTAAGATTAGCCACAGGACAGTTCTCTCTCTCCTCCCCCTTCCCCCTCTACTTCTCTTCTCCTTCTTTTCCCTCTTTCTCCCCTCTCTCTTCCCCTTCCCCCTCCCCTCATCTGTGTGTATGTGACAGAGAGAGGCATATAGACAGAGTTGGAGATGGAGATATATATCTTTAACCCTTGTTAAATTTACTCTTAAGATTTATTTATTTCCTTACAGAGTTTTTTGTTGTGTTTGTTTGTTTGTTTTTGTTTTGTTTTTGAGACAAGGTTTCTCTGTGCAGCTCTGGCTGTTCTGGAAGTTTCTCTCTAGACCCGGCTGGCCTCAAATTTAGGGATCCACCTGTCTCTGCCTCCACAGTACTGAGATTAAAGGCATGAACCACCACTGCCCAGCTCTTGAGGATTTTACATTTTCATTTCACTTTTAGTTAAAATATAATCGCATCATTTCTCCCTTCCCTTTCTTTCCTCCCAACCATACTATCAAATCATGGCTCTTTTTCTTTACTATTATGGTTTCTTTTTTTTTTTTTATGTTTTTTAGATTTTATTTTTATCTTATGTACATGTATGTATGCTGTGTGTGCCTGAAAAGACTTCTTTTTTTTTATTTTTTATTTTATAATGAACAAATAAAAACAACTAGAACAAACTCCTGTTACCTCCCCCTCCCCATGTCTGCCACCCCACCCTCTCCCACTTATCGGCCCTGTCATTCCCCTACATTGGGGCACAGAACCTTCACAGGGCCAAGGGCCTCTCCTCTCCTTGATGACTGATTTTGCAATCCTCTACTATACACATGCTGCCAGCACAATCAGTCCTACCATGTATAGTCCTTGGTTGGTGGTTGAATCTCTGGGAGCTCTGAGGGCATTGGTCAGTCCATATTGTTGTTCGTCCCAAGAGGCTGCAAACCCTTCAACTCCATTAGTTCTTTCTCTATCTTCTTCATTGGGGATCCTGTACTCATTTCAATAGATGGCTGTGAGCCTCTACTTCTGTATTAGTCAGGTACTGTCAGAGCCTCTCAGGAGACAGCTATATCAGGCTGGAGTGCCCTTCCTTCAGTCTCTGATCCATAGTTAGTCTCTGCAACTCCTTGCATGGGTATTTTGTTCCCCTTTTAAGAAGGAATGAAATGTCCACATTTTGGTCTTCCTTTTTCCTAGAGTTTCTTGTGGTTTGTACTTTGTGTATTCCAAACTTCTGGGCTAATATCCACTTATCAGAGAGTGCATACCATGTGCGTTCTTTTGTGATTAGGTTACCTCACTCAGGATGATATTCTCCAGATCCATCCATTTCCCTAAGAATTTCATAAATTCATTGTTTTTAATAGCTGAGTAGTACTCCATTGTGTAGATGTACCACAATTTCTGCATCCATTCCTCTGTTGAGGGACATCTGGGTTGTTTCCAGTTTCTGGATATTATAAATAAGGCTGCTATGAACATGGTGGAACATGTGTCCTTATTACATGTTGGAGCATCTTCTGGGTATATGCACAGGAGTGGTATAGCTGGGTCCTCCGGTAGAACTATGTCCAATTTCCGGAGGAACCACCAAACTGATTTCCAGAGTGGTTGTACCAGCTTGCAATCCCACCAGCAATGAAATAGTGTTCCTCTCTCTCCACAACCTCTCCAGCATCTGCTGTCACATGAGTTTTTTATTCTAGCCAATCTGACTGGTGTGAGGTGGAATCTCAGAGTTGTTTTGACTTACATTTCCCTGATGACTAAGGATGCTTACAGTCAACCATTGGACTGAGTGTGGGGTCCCCAGTAGAAGAGTTAGAGAAAGGACTGAAGGACGTAAAGGGGTTTGCAACCCCACAGGAAGAACAACAATATCAACCAACCAGACTCCCCAGAGCTCCCAGGGACTAAGCCATCAACCAAAGAGTACACATGGCTCCAGCTGTATATTTAGCAGATGATGGCTTTGTCACACATGAATGGGAGGTGAGGTTTTTGGTCCTATGAAAACTCAATAGATGCCCCAGTGTAGGGGAATTGAGGGTGGGGAGGTGGGAGTGGATGGGTGAGTGGAGGGACACCCTCATAGAAGCAGGGGGAAGGAGGATGGGATAGGGAATTTCTGGGAGGGGAGAAAACCGGGAAAGGGGATAACATTTGAAATGTAAATAAAGAAAATATCCAATAAAAAAAAGATGAAATATATCTGAAACCATGCCAGCACAATGGATGTGTTTATTTGAGTGCAATTATCATGCTTTGGTACTATTTTTAGAGTGTACTCATCTTTTGTTTTCTTTATTTATATTTAGAAAATATAACAATTCAGGTATGGACTGATTTTGTTCCAATATAAACTTAGCAAATTTTTCTGATTTATGTGAGGAGGAATTATGTAATATATTATGTAATATATATGTATACATACATATATAGTTATATTATATATACTTTTTTGAAGCAAAAGAAACCTCATTTTAGCACAGGTTGACCTGGAACTCATTCGGTTACCACAGGCTAGCCTCAAACTTATGGCAATCCTTTCTGACTGTTGAAATTACAGAGATAGACCTCCCATACTCAGTCTTTAAAAAACTTCAGGCTTTTCCATTTCTGGCACAGAGCCATCCTAATTTATTTCTATTTCTACTTATGAGAACTATATAGTCTTTTTATATAAAAATAAATTGATTGCTGCAAATATATTGCTTTTATCTTTTCACCCTGGCAATGTCTTTGTTACTCATGGCACTAATCCTTCCTGCAAGTCACAAGCTCCAGCATATATTAATGTAGTGCCTTCAGCATGGAGGTGCCAGGTTACTGATGCATAGAGAATAAATGGACTGAAGGAATAGCATCATCATGCCCCGGAGGCCAATAAATACCACTTCTCAGTAAACTGCAAATAAACTGCTGCATAGGTTGCTGTACTAGAAAGGAAATAAAACCAATTTGTTAGATTCTCTCTCATTTTACTAAGTTCAAGGAATTTTTAAATTTTCTTTTATTGATTTAAGTTTTATTGCATTTCGATCAGAAAAGATACATGATTTCAATTTACCTGAATTTGTTAACATTTAAAAACATATTTTAAGTGAATAGAATTACATCACATTCTTGTTTCCCTTTTGTACCCCAACTCCTCCCAGAGACCCCCCTTCAATACCTGCAATATCTTTTGTTTTTTTATTTTGTTATATTCTTTAAAATTTATTGTAACAATAAAAAAGAGTATTATAAAAATTGTTTGATACAAACAACAATCAATTGAACAGTCTTATGTAGATGCTTGTCTATAGCAATATTGAAGATACATATATTTTTCTCAATACAAATTTTAAATAATTCCAAACATATTAACTGTATATTTTATTTTTTTTTTTGAGTTTTAAAAAACTTTTTAGTATACTTTGTTGTCAATTTTTTTTATTAGATGTTTGTTTTATTTACAATATCTCCTTTCCCAGGTTCCCCTCCAAAAAAATAAAAAAAATAAACAAAACAAAACAAAACAAAAACTAAAACAATTCCCTGGTCCCTCCCCCATCCCCCTGCTCATAATCCCACCCCCTCCTTCTTACTGGCCCTGGCATTCCCCTACACTGGGGCATAGAACCTTCACAGGCCCAAGGCCCTCTCTTCCCATTGATGACTGACTAGGCCATCCTCTGCTAGACACATGCTGCTGGAGCCCTGAGTCCTTCCATGTGTACTCTTTGGTTGGAGTTTTAGTCCTTGGGAGCTCTGAAGGTTCTAGTTAGTTCATATTTTGTTCGTCCTAAGAGGCTGTAAATCCTTCAGTTCCTTGGTCCTTTCTCTAGCTCCTTCATTGGGGACCCTGTACTCAGTGCAATGGATTGTGAGTCTCTACTTCTGTATTACTCGTGTACTGCCTCTCAGGAGACAGTGTACTGCCTCT
>JADRCC010512689.1:0-14131 GCA_019843855.1 Hylomyscus alleni
TATTGATATGCCAAGCTTTAGCAGAATGAAAGATGTGACTTGGAAACAGAGCTGGAGCCCTGAACTTGGGATCTTAGAAGCACCAGAAGGCCACTTCCAACAGGTTTCATGGGTCTGCGGGAGACCAGTCCCACTACAAGAATGAGGCAGGCTAATCCAAAGAACCAGCCCCTCCCCAGCTGCCTGAAGCATCTCATACCCATGTTGAATACACCTTCAGTGGAACTAGAAACTCTCATCCTCAGCGATATGGTGGAAAGTTCCAGAATGAAAAGCAAAGAAGTGTGTTACTATGATCCAGGCCCCAGTGGTCTACAGTGTTAAACCTCCTAACAGCAGAGAGTTCAGACTAGCCCACATTCTTGGGAGGAGGTTAGGAGTGTAGAAAGCCTGTAGTTAGTGACAATCTCCATTAGGCTTTAGTGTGTATATGGTGGAGGTGTGGGATACAACCATATTTTGCTCTCGTAACTGGCATTCTGCATTAATTCCTTGAAATAATCCACATCCCAAGGACAGTTAGATCTCTGACCTGGATATGTAGAAAATATAAGCATATTACAGAGTGAAGTACATGTCTGCTGCTGAGGTACATGCCCAGGCTGTTGATATGCATGCCCAGGGCATTGAGGTATGTGTCCAGAATGTTGAGATACATGTTCAGGGTGTTGAGATACATACCCAGGTGTTGAGGTACATGTGCAATGTCCTAGACATTGAGGTGGATGTCCAGCATGCTGAGGTACATGCCCAGGTGTTGAGGTGCATGTGCAGATGTTGAGGTGCATGCCCAGCATGCTGAGGTGCATGCCCAGGTGCTGAGGTACATGCCCAGATGTTGAGGTGCATGTCTTAGGCATTAAGGTACATGTCTAGGTGTTGAGCTGTATGCCCAGGTGTTGAGGCTCATGCCAAAGTGTTGAGGTGCTTGCCCAAGTGTTGAGTTGCATGCCCAGGTGTTGATGTGCATACTCAGGTGTTGAAGTGCATATCCAGGTGTTGAAGTGCATGCCCAGGTGTTGAGGTGCATGCCCAGGTGTTAAAGTGCATGCCCAGGTGTTGAGGTACATGTCCTGGTTTTGAGGTACATGTCCTGGTTTTGAGATGCATGTCCAGGTGTTGATGTGCATGTCCAGGTGTTGAGGTGCATACCCAGGTGTTGAGGTGCATGCCTAGGTGTTGACATGCATGTCTAGGGGTCAAGATGCATGCCCAATTGGGGAGGTGCATTTCCAGGTGTTGAGGTGCATGCCCAGGTGTTGAGGCACATGCCTAAGTGTTGAGGTGCATGTCCTAGACATTGAGGTGGATGCCCAGCATGCTGAGGTGCATGCCCAGGTGTTGAGGTGCATGCCCAGGTATTGAGGTGCATGCCCAGGTGTTGAAGTGCATGCCCAGGTGTTGAGGTGAATGTGAGGTGTTGAGGTGCATGTCTTAGACATTAAGGTACATGTCTAGGTGTTGAGCTGTATGCCCAGGTGTTGACGCTCATGCCCAAGTGTTGAGGTGCATGCCCAGGTGTTAAAGTGCATGTCCAGGTGTTGAGGTACATGTCCTGGTTTTGAGGTGCAGGTCCAGATGTTGATGTGCATGTCCAGGTGTTGAGGTGCTTGCCCACATGTAGAGGTGCATGACCAGGTGTTGAGGTGCATGCCTAGGTGTTGGCATGCATACCTAGGGGTCAAGATGCATGCCCAGGTGTTGATGTGCAAGCCCAGGATTCTGAGGTGCATGCCTAGGTGTTGAGGTGCATTCCCAGTTGTGCAGGTGCATTTCCAGGTGTTGAGGTGCATGCCCAGGTGTTGAAGTACATGCCCAGATGTTGAGGTCCATGTCCAGATGTTGAGGTGCATGCCCAGGTGTTGAGGTACATGCTCAGGTGTTGAGGTGAATGTCCAAGTGTTGAGCTGCATGCCCAGGTGTTGAGGTACATGTTCTGGTTTTGAGGTACATGTCCAGGTGTTGAGGTGCATGCCCAGGTGTTGAGGTACATGCCCAGATGTTGAGGTCCATATCCAGGTGTTGAGGTGCATGCCCAGGTTTTGATGTGCATGCCCAAGTGTTGAGGTGCATGTCTTAAGCATTGAGCTGCATGCTTAGGTATTGAACTGCATGTCCAGGTGTTGAGGTGCATGCCTAGGTGTTGACATGCATTGCCCAGGTGTCAAGAAGCATGCCTAGGTGTTGAGGTGCAAGCCCAGCATTCTGAGGTGTGTGCCTAGGTGCTGAGGTCCATGTCCAGGTGTTGAGGTGTATGTCCATGTGTTAAGGTGCATGACTATGTGTTGAGCTGCATGCCCAGGTGTTGAAGTGAATACTCAGGTGTTGAAGTGAATGCCCAGGTGTTGAGATCCATGTCCAGGTGTTGAGGTGCATGCCCAGGTGTTGATGTGCATTCCCAGGTGTTGAGGTGCATGCCCAGGTGTTGAGGTGAATGCCCAGGTATTGAGGTTCATGCCCAGGTGTTGAGGTCCATGCCCAGGTGCTGAGGTGTATGCCCAGGTGTTGAGGTGCATGTCCAGGTGTTGAGGTGCATGTCCAGGTGTTGAGGTGCATGCCTAGGTGTTGAGGTGCATGTCCAGGTGTTGAGGTGTATTTCCATGTGTTAAGGTGCATGCCCAGGTGTTGAGGTGCATGTCCAGGTGCTGAGTTGCATGTCCAGGTGCTGAGGTGCATACCCGGGTGTTGAGGTGCATGCCCGGGTGCTGCGGTGCATGCCCAGGTGCTGAGTTGCATGCCCAGGTGCTGAGTTGCATGTCTAGGTGCTGAGGTGCATGTCCAGGTGCTGAGGTGCATGTCCAGGTATTGAGGTGCATTCCCAGGTGCTGAGGTGCATGTCCAGGTGCTGAGGTGCATGTCCAGGTGCTGAGGTGCATGCCCAGGTGTTGAGGTACATGTTCTGGTTTTGAGGTATGTGCCCAGGTGTTGAGGTGCATGCCCAGGTGCTGAGTTGCATGTCCAGGTGTTGAGGTGCATGCCCAGGTGTTGAGGTGCATGCCCAGCATGCTGAGGTGCACACACACTCTGTGTGCCTGTCTGGAGTTGTCCCTTTATCAGGGTTTCAAGGCTCTGCTTTTCTCTCATTGCATGTGTCCTTAGTGAAAGTCTCCACCCAGGAGGCATGTTATCTATGAATATTTGTCTCAGCACAAAAGTGGGTAAGAGGACACAACCAGTCTATATCTCACACAGCAAGGCCAGATACACTGGGATTCCCTCGCTGCCCCCATTCTGGCTTGTTGTCCAGACAACAAAGGCTGGTCCCTGACCCAGGCTGGCTCCCACCTAGCCTTCCTGTTTCATTATCTCCAACTCCAGCAGGAGCTGTCAGCTTACCCCCAGCCCAGTGGGGAAAGCTTTTTCCTGCAGGAACAAAGCCCAGCCTCTTATCTCCAATCCACTCTCTGCTTGGGGCCCTGAGCCCAACTGGCAGCACAGCCTGTAGGAGGTGAATTAGCCCTGCTTTTAAGAGTTAGACTGAAATTCTCTCTGGCAGTGGCAAAGGCTTCAATAAAAGAGGTTTTCATATGTCTGGTTCTTTCTCAGTTCAGTTGATCATCTCCCACTCTGGATTTCAAAAGAAATTTCCATTGTACTTCTGAGTGTGGGACTGGCCGACAGTGGGTGGTACTTAGGAACCAGGGCCTCTTGAGATGGGTGGCATATGACTACAAGTAAAACAGTATGGGAAGCCCTGGGTTACACAAGGACAGACCATCCCATCTTAGGAACTGACACAGAAGGTGGGATTGAAAGCCAACAAGCACTCCCTGCATTAGTGTAGTCTGTGCAGAACCCATTGTTTGCAGAAGGGTGTCTTGGTATCTATTCTTCCTGACTCTAGGTAAGTAGTTAAGAGCTAGGTTTTAAGTAAGTAATGAAGAGCTGAGTTTGAATCTCCAGCATAAAAAGCCAAATGACCTGTAATCCTTGTACTGAGGAGATGGAGACAAGCATATACCTTGCTGCTGGCCAACCAGCAAAGCTGAATTATTAAGCTCCAGGTTCAGAGATTCTGTCTCAAAGAATAAAAATAAAGTGGAGAGCCATCTGACATTGACTTCTATTCTCCACCTGCAATTGCACACATGCTCACACACACTTCCAACGTGTACATAGATATAATACACGTACAAAAATTAAAACAACACTTAAAAGGAGTATCTTAGTTAAGGTTTTACTGCTGTGAACAGATACCATGATTAAAGCAAGTTTTATAAAGGACAACACTTAATTGGGGATGACTTACAAGTTTAGAGGTTCAGTACAGTATCATCAAGGTAGGAACATGGCAGCATCCAGGCAGGCATGGTACAGGAGGAGCTGAGAGTTCTACATCTTCATATGAAGGCTGCTAGCAGAATACTGACTGCCAGGCAGCAAGAATGAGGGTTTTATAGCTTCAACCATAGGGGTGTGGGTTCATTTCTGGGTCTTCAATTCTATTCCATTGATCTACCTGCCTGTCACTGTACCAATACCATGCAGTTTTTATCATGATTGCTCTGTAATACAGCTTGAGGTTAGGGATGGTGATTCCCCCAGAAGTTCTTTTATTGTTGAGAATAGTTTTCGCTATCCTTAGATTTTTGTTATTTGAGATGAATTTGGAAATTCATCTCAAATTCATAACTCTATGGAGAATTGATTTGGAATTTTGATGGGGACTGCATTGAATCTGTAGATTGCTTTCAGAAAGATGGCCATTGTTACAATATTAATCCTACCAATCCATGATCATGGGAGATCTTTCCATCTTCTGAGATCTTCGATTTCTTTCTTCAGAGACTTGAAGGACACTGTCAATAAGACAAAACGGCAACCAACAGATTGGGAAAAGATCTTTACCAATCCTACATCTGATAGAGGGCTAATATCCAATATATACAAAGAACTAAAAAAGTTAGACTCCAGAGAACCAAATAATCCTATTGAAAAATGGGGTTCAGAGCTAAACAAAGAATTCTCAATGGAAGAATACTGAATGACTGAGAAACACCTAAAGAAATGTTCAACATCCTTAGTCATCAGGGAAATGCAAATCAAAACAACTCTGAGATTCCACCTCACACCAGTCAGAATGGCTAAGATCAAAAACTCAGTTGACAGCAGATGCTGGTGAGGATGTGGAGAAAGAGGAACACTCCTCTACTGCTGGGTGGGATTGCAAGCTGGTACAACCACTCTGGAAATCAGTTTGGCAGTTCCTCAGATAATTGGACATAGTGCTACCTGAGGACCCAGCTATACCACTCTTGGGCATATACCCAGAAGATGCTCCAACATGTAAAAAGGACACATGTTCCACTATGTTCATAGCAGCTTTATTTATAATAGCCAGAAGCTGGAAAGAACCTAGATGTCCCTCAACAGAGGAATGGATACAGAAAATGTGGTACATTTACACAATGGAGTAATACTCAGCTATTAAAAACAATGAATTCATGAAGTTCTTAGGCAAATGGATGGAACTAGAAAATATCATCTTGAGTGAGGTAACCCAATCACAAAAGAACACACATGGTATGCACTCACTAATAAGTGGATAGTAGCCCAGAAGTTCAGAATACACAAGATATAATTCACTGACCACATGAAGCTCAAGAAGAAGGAAGACCACAGTGTGGATACTTCAGTCCTTCTTTTAGAAGGGGGTCAAAATACCCATGAGAGGAGATACAGAGACAATGATTGGAGCAGAAACTGAAGAAAAGGTCATCTAGTGACTGTCCCACATGGGCATCCATCCCATATACAGTTACCAAACTCAGACACTATTGTGGATGCCAACAAGTGCTTGCTGACAGGAGCGTGATATAACTGACTCCTGAGAGGTTCTGCCAATACCTGACAAATACAGAAGTGGATGCTCACAGCCATCCATTAGACTGACCACAAGGTCCCCAATGGAGAGCTAGAGAAAGAACCCAAGGAGCTGAAGGGGTTTGCAGCCCCATAAGAAGAACAATAATACGAACCAGCCAGTACCCCCAGAGCTCCCAGGGACTAAACCCCCAACCAAAGAATACACATGGAGGGACCAATAGCTCCAGCTGCATATGTATCAGAGGATGGCCTTGTGGGACACCAATGAGAGGAGAGGTCTTTGGTCTTGTGAAGCCTTGAAGTCCCAGTGTAGGGAAACACCAGGACAGGGAAGCAGGAATGAGTGGGCTAGTGAGTAGGAGGAGGAGGGATGGGATAGAGGGTGGGTTTCAGAGGGGAAATGAGGAAAGGGGATAAAATTTGAAATGTAAATAAAGAAAATATCTAATAAAAAAGAAATGGAGCTAACAAGAAACCAGGTACAGTCAAGTAAGAGGACAGAGAGAAACTACCTCCTGGCAACAGAATATGTAACCCTACATCAAGCCATGCCTGAAGGTAGTTATTTATGAACTTTTACAACACACACTATTTTTGTTTAAATCAATTTAGATTGACTTTTTTACTCATATGTGAAAGGATATTAATGATTCAAGAGATTCCAAGGCATGAATCAGAGCGTAAGTAGGGAGTAACAGTACCCCAAATCCCCACTAGTTGTAGAGGCAAAGAAGCCAACAACCTCTGGGCTTATGCCCAACCTCTTGGCTGTGAGCTGCTAACCTTCAACCTTTAGGGACAGAAGAGCAACATAGAAAATGTAACAACTGCACAGATTTCTACTCATTCCTGCAGCTACTACTCAGCCCTGAGTCTAGAGTGAGAACCAGGGATCTGATTTTCAGCCAGTACCCAGAAATTTGGAGCAGATGATACAGGGGTTCACTTTGGTAGAGCCCATTCTATACTACTCAGAGCTGATAGTAAAAGGATAGGTTTCTTTTTTAGTTCCAGGAGTGGGGTGTGGAAAGAGCCACATAGGAGTGCAGAATGTTTGGGACAAGCTCAGAACAGGGCTTTTAGGACAACATTGGAAGCAGAAGTTCAGAGAGTGACTGAGATGCACAGAAAACCTGCAGCTCACAAGCAGTAAGGTTAGAGTTAGAGTATCATACCACAGCAGGATAGAACTGCACCCTGATCCTCAAAGTCTGGTACCCCTTCTGTGTTAATTGATGAATTATTGATAATTAACTGATATGAAAATAGGACTCAGTAATTAGAAATACCTTTAGCTCATTTTCAAATGAAAAAAAGAGTACAAAATCAATACATAAATGTGCATTTTGAAAAATTTCATCACATGAAACATTTCAAACATTTTCAAATTTTTATGTAAATCCTTCTAAATGTCTTTGAAGAATAAACTGATGATATGTTATTTTTATATTAAACTATTTATTATTAGTGTCTTTCCATATTAAATATTTAAAAGCAATGGAATGCTAATGTTTAAATAATATTTTCAGTATCATTAAATAATCTCTAAATATTTAATTAGTTCCAATTTTGTTCTCCTACAGTTTTTGTATATAACCTTAGCTGTATCCCTAAGGGACATTTCTAAAAATGGTCTCTCCTGTTCAAATGGCTTAGATGTTTCTAAACTCCTGCTGTATATATTTGAACCATCCATGAAGGTTGTAAAATGTCTCGGGTCTGCATGAGCAACAGACTTTGCAAATTACATAGGATCTAATATTTAGTTCTGATAAAAGGGGTTTTATCTCCACTTTCAATACTAATAATGTTCTGTCACACTGTACAAGTTGCTTTTGTTATCACTGTGGGAAAACACCTGACAAAAGCATCTTAAAGGGGAGGGGTTTGTTTTGGCTCATGGTTTGAGAGAGTCCAGTCCATTGTAGAATGCAAAGCGTAGCTCAGTGGATTCTATACACCTCTAAGGACCATGAACAGACTCACTCCCTTCATCGAGGTTCCATCACCTAAGGATCCAAAAACCTCAAAAAATAGGACCACCTGCTGGAAACCAAATGTTCAAGCTCAGGCGTTTGTGAGGGACATTTTCCATGCAACCATAATACCCACCAACTCCTCAATGTCTTTTTGCACTGATAAGACAAACAATTGCTAGCACTTCACAATTTGCAAAGGACCTTTGCGCAGTTTTCAATCATCTAACAGTGAGAGATAAGTTCTGTTACTATGGTATCCATTTGCAAATAGGGCCCCGAAATGAGTCACCTGAAGCCTCATGACCAAGACACTGGGAATGAGATCAAAACCAAGGTCACTTATTTCCCAAGCCCACGTTCCTTCTACTAAGGTGGATTTTCCACACAGTTCATCCAGTCACCAGAGTTCCAATTTAATTCTCTGGGTATGGATCTCTGTGCTGGGCCAACAATCTCACAGCTCTTAAAGAATCTGATGAAAATGTTAGGTCCTCTTCTCAGAAAGGAAGACTCACACCAGAGCCCAAGGAATTATAAATACAGTTTAAGAAGCAAATTAAGGGCTGGGGAGATGACTCAGTGGGTAAGAGCACCGACTGCTCTTTGGAAGGTCATGAGTTCAAATCCCAGCAACCACATGGTGGCTCACAACCACCTGTAATGAGATCTGATGTCCTCTTCTGGAGTGTCTGAAGACAGCTACAATGTACTTACATATAATAAATAAATAAATCTTTAAAAAAAAGAAGCAAATTAAAATGGCCTACAGCCACCAAGTTCACTGTTGATAAACACATGTACTATTCATGATTCAAAGATGCTCTTGTTGTCTCTCATGCTTACACCAAACCCCTCTGACTGTGGATGGAGCCATGAATGAATCCAAGGATGAAATTAGGGCCAAGCATAGAGCAAAAGAAAGATGCTTTTGGGGTAGCCAGAATAACCGTCTCACCCTTCGATTCTAGATCTAGGGGTCAGAAACTGGGCGAGTTAGAAACACAGCACATAAAGGATATTCCCTGAGGAAACCCTACTGTAGGCTTCAACCGTAGTTAGGACGCCATAACAAGAACCCAGTTCAGTGTTTCTGCCCATGTGACTGGGTCCTGAAGATTTGACTGTTAGGAATGGGAGATTAAGAAACAGATGTATGGCCAGGCAGTGGTGGCAACATGCCTTTAATCCCAGCACTTGGGAGGCAGAGGCAGGCGGATTTCTGAGTTTGAGGCCAGCCTGGTCTACAGAGTGAGTTCCAGGACAGCCAGAGCTATACAGAGAAACCCTGTCTTGAAAAAACAAAACAAAATAAACAAACAAACAAAAACAGATGCATTGGAGGAAAGTAGGCTGTGCATGTGAATGGAGATGCACCAGCAGCAAGTAGATAGATAGATAGATAGATAGATAGATAGATAGATAGATAGATAGATATAGATATAAAGATATATGTATATATATCATGAGTATGGAAGGAAGCTATGAGCTAGATAACCTTGGCAGGAGGTTTTAGTGTGAGGTATCAGTAGGAGAGATGTCTCAGGCAAGTGTGGTCACGCAGTAAGCCCTGACAAAGGAGATGATGCCTTCTGTGTCTTTTGCATACACTCCTTGTAGCTAAAGATCAAACAATCATCAATATCTGTATTTGAACCAGAAGTGTTTTGCCATTCACCTGAGCCTGACCTGAGGTAGGCCTTGCCAGTCCTATGAGTCTGAGGCATTGGTACCCTTGGCATGACCGTGTTCGTGTCATGAATGCTCATCCATACAGGGATACGCTCTTGGTCCTCCCCACAGTTTAGGAGCTGAGTGTGTGCATCCAAGTACACAGAGGGGGGGCAGACAGATACACAGAAATTACATGCACCCCAACAGATGAAAATAATATGGGGATTTTATCCTTACAATCACAGAAACTGAATCCCCCGAAGCAGTGGACTTGAAGGGAGACATGGGGCAACAGTGACTTCTGCCTGATATTCAGCCCTGTGAGATTCCCAGGCAGAGAATCCAACCATTCAGTTCCCAAACTTCTGAACTATAAAAAATTCAGAAGAACAAAGCAGTGTTTGAAGTCACCATGTTTATGGTAGTTGGTTGTGCCCAGGAAGAAATGAATGAGCATACATACTGGAGGGCTTTCTAGGATATTATTAAGTTTAGTCTTTAGAAAGAATGAAAGCTTTGTATTTAATGTTCCTGCATATATGTTTGTCTGTCTGAATGCCTGCCTGCATGCCTGCCTGCCTGCCTCCCTCCCTCCCTCGCTATCTATCTATCTATCTATCTATCTATCTATCTATCTATCTATCATCAGTGCCAGAAGCTAGGCAGACTTGTAAATAAATACAGACAGCTACACACAAACAGTGCCTCTGAGAACTCTAGATGAACTTGGAACTCTTTCAACCTACACCCGGACAAGGAGCACTTCCGGCAGGTGGGGGAGGGGCACTGCTGAGAAAAGCAGTGATTGGTCCAAATGTAAACATCTGTGACTGTGATTGGTGTTCAAGAGGCAAATCGGTGATTGGACCAAACATTTCTTGTCTGCCTTCAAGCAGGATACTCAGCGAGTCACCTGGGAGACACATTCCTGTGCTGCCTCTCTGGGTGTGGCAATGTGAAGTCCCACAAGGCTTTCTCCAGAGGTCTCTTGGTTTCTTTCAGTGCCGTGGGCTCAACTGGTAACACAGAAAAGAAGCAACAGAGATACAGCGTGGAGGTGACAGCAGAGTCAAAAGAACAGCAGTTGGCAGTGACAGCTGAGCAGTTGGCAGGCCAAGCTGTGAGCGTGGCCAGAGAGTCGGGTGCTTCACAGCTGAAGAAGAAGTTAGCGGAACAGCTTGAGAACAGCCTTGGAAGGAGAAAGGTTTGGGGAAGTAGAGAGATGTTAAGAAAGGCTGAATAGCTGACACTGAGGAAGGCAAAGAGGCTGTTAAGAGTTCCCCACCGAATATCAAGTGTCGAGGGCCACAGGTCTTAGGGACAACAGCCGTAATGTGGCCAGTGTTAAAAGGCAGCGTTCTCCTAGGCCAAACTAAGAGATAGCATTGACTTCTGTCAATGGCTGGGGAACCCCAGGACCTAGGCCACACCGCCAAGGCTGAGGAATCTCTACTTCCTACGTAGTCACGTGAGCTATGACACACATAGGGCTGAGGCTCTTGTACCTGAGGCCTACACAAGAATGTTACTAACAGGCACCTCTGCTGTCCCCCCCGTCCTTTGCCAGGTTCACTCACTGCTGCCAAACACCAAGGAACACAAACAGGGACAAAGCCCACCACCCGAGAAGCTCCTCCCAGCCTACCTGAAGAAAGCAAAAAAGACCTCAGTCATATACCTCGTGACCCGGCTAGCTCGTGCCTCCTCTCTTTCCTGCTCAGCCACCGTGATCCCGGCCTGCTTGTTTGTTCATTTGCTTCTTTGAGTCTGGGTCTCATTATGTAGCTCTTGATCTCTGGCCCACACTCATTTCTGCCTCTAAAGGACCACTGTGCCCAGTTAAAAGCAGGCGAACAGCTCATGCTTGTTTGCCCAGCCCAAGCCGGGCAGGAGCTCTATTCCTTCGCTGCCCTCCAGCTCTGCCCCCTGCTTTACTGATAAGGAGGCGCTTCCTTAGCACTTAATAGATAAGAACACCCACTTTTTTCTCAGCCAAGAGCCTATGCCATCAAATATACATAGTAACTCCAAAATGGGCTGGGGCCACTCTCTATGGGCCATGTGTCTCATGCCACCCTGTCGACCATGACAGCAGCCCAGGTCTCAGTCCCCGCCTTTGGAATGAACCAGTGTGGAGACATTCAGCTGCCAGCGCACGGCTGCCTCCAGCGGCTTCGTCTGCTACAAGCTGGAAAGCTGGTGCCAAAGGCCTTGGAAGAAGAGAACCGCAGATGTGTCTGTGACGTCTTCCCAGCTCTCCGGGCCAGAGGAACATGTTGTTTGGCGGTGCTGCTGCAAGGCAATAAATAGGGAGGCTATAATTTCCATATCGTTTTACTGCCATGGAGGAGTTTTTCTTGAGTCTGCTCGTGCGTGTATGTGTGTGTCCCTTTCTCCTGGGAAGGTAGACTCTCCTGAGAACGAGAACTTTGTCTATCGTTGTAACTCGGGAGCCTAGGCAGTGCCCTAAAGATGTGTTTGAGAAATGAAAAAGGAGGGAGAGAGGACAGAAGGGAGGGAAGGGGTGGAGGGAGGAAGGAGGAGTGAGAGAAGGAGTCACAGACTAGTGATTGTTTAAAAATAAAACGACTTGAGTCTAAATCTTTTTTTTATAGAAATTATAGCTGTGCGAACATACGGATGAAGGGCCTGGCATGGTGGCACGAGTCTCTAATCCCAGCAGCATGGAGGCAGAGGCAGGCAGATCTCTGTGAGTTCAAGGCCAGCCTGGTCTACAGAGTGAGTTCCAGGCCAGCCAATGGTACGTTGGTCCTATCCTGTGTCAAAACAGACAAGGGATGAGTTCCTTACTTTCCTGAGACATCTTCCTCACAGTGTCAGTGGCAGAGGTGACAAAGAGCAATCACAGGAGGGAAGTTAGCAGTCCTTCTGGGCAACTAAGACATAGACCCTCGCTAATCACTCGCACAATCCTTACGATTGTACTGAGTGACATTCTAGATCAACAGGCATGAGTATTGATCAACCATTGGCACATCCTAAGTGAAGACGCTCCCAAGTTGCATGAGCACCGTCCCGCTGGTCCCGGTGCAGCGATACCAACACTCTTCTTTGTTTGCCAAGTTCAGAGCATGTGATACTCTTCTCCCTCCTCTCATCGACTCGACTTTGGCTCTCTTACTAGCGTACCAATATTTCTTATGGCGCACATGACCTCATACCACCTCCACGGGGAACCCTCCTCTAGAACTCTCAGTGCCTGAGAATGAACCTCAAGTCAGCCTAGCCTGACTCATCCGTCCTCACTTCTGATCAAGACCCATCAGTTCTTGGCATTTCCCCCTGGGGCCTTTGGTTAAACTGTCAAAGTGTAATTTTCAAAAGGTGACAACAATCCTCCTCCTAACATTTCAGAGATTTATTGACTTCATCGGAGAGAGAACCACAAGAAGGGAACACTATAGTAAGAACAATTTGAAGGGCAAAGATTTCACAGGCCCATCAGGAGCAGCTGAAAAAGTATGCTAATTTACAGACCACACTGGTTAATGTGCTGGGAGGCAATAGAATCTTTTTTGCAAGGAGAAGCCATTAGCATCTTTGCCAGACAAAAAAATTACCATGTAACCTCACAGAGTCTGGACCATAAGCGATAGCAAATAGTAAACCACAGACTATTTTCCTAGAGAATTAAGGGGCTCTGGGGCTGGTAGGCAACATTCCAGAATGATCTAGAATGGCATTGTAAACGCATGCAGTTTGGGATTTCTATTTTTTTTTTTTTTTTTTTTTTTTTTGGAAATATTCTCCTGAGGCCCTAGATTGGCCTGAGACTTGCTATCTAGCTGAGGATGAGCTTGAATCTCTGCCCTTCCTCACTCTCCACCTCCTGAGTGCAGAGACCTTAGGCATGTACCACCATGTCTGTTTTAAGCAGAGCTGGGCAGGAAACCTAGTGCTGTGTCCCTGTTAGGCAAGCACTCTACCAACTGAGCTACATCCCCAGGCCCAAACACTGAACTGTCATCTAGCCTTACGTTCCATAATAGAGTCGATTTCCCACAGTCCAGTGGATGTTGCTATAGTATGTAAAAGTACTGTGGTAGAGAACTGACATTTCCTGCTAGTTCTCTGTTGTCTATAGAAACTGTCCGTTCAGGTTGTTCTGGGCTTTGTCCCTGGCCCACTCAGCCATATCCAAGCATGTTTATCAAGTATGTAGGGCTGCTCCCTCTCTGTAGCTTCTGTGTTAGTGGGAGTACCATCATTGCATCAAAACACCTGAGGTGATTAACTTATAAAGCAGAAAGGTTACATTTTCCTTATAACTTTGGAGGTTTCAGTTGGCCTTGATGCTTTAGGCAGAGGTTGAGCCTGCATGTCACAGTGGGTGTATTTGCAGCTGAAACACAAAAGAAAAAAAAAAAAACAAGAAGAGTCTGGGGTCCCTCTATTCCCCTCAATGACATGGTCTCAGTGACCTAAAGGCCTTCCTCTAAGTCCTACCCTGGAAGGTTCCATCATGTCATGTCTTGGAGGACATTCACCTTCCCAAGTACAATGTCATTCTACAAGAAGGGCAACAACCGGGGATGCTGGGATGTGAAAGAGGCTTCGAGAGGAACTAAGAGCACGGAGTCAGGACCTCTTCTTTTCCCATTTTGTTCCAGTAGAGGGCAACATGCACCGAGTGG
>JADRCC010512760.1:0-12798 GCA_019843855.1 Hylomyscus alleni
CCACATTCCACATAGCCTGTAGCTTTAAGCCTCCTGTTGGGCCGTCCCCTGCAAACTGCTCGTTCCACATTCTCGGGGTGGTGGGGTGGGTGGGGTGCCGGCACGCCCTGGGGAGGATGGCTATAAGGCAGAGGGCTCACTGGGCCCCTGGAGAGCGGAGGATTTGCTATCCAGCTGTTCACATGGCTCTGCTGCTCCTGGGTGTCTGGGGGATCTTGCTACTTCTGGGGCTGTGGGGACTGCTCCAGGGCTGTGCCCGGGACCCCTCCCTGGCCCCTCGGTGGCCCCCTGGGCCTCGCCCTCTGCCGTTCCTGGGGAACCTGCATTTGCTGGGTGTGACCCAACAAGACCGGGCACTGATGGAGGTAGGGTGGGCAACCCTGTGCCATCTCACAGCTCATGTGCTCTCTGTGTCCCAGCCCTGACACGGGAAGCCAGGAGGGGATACAGAATGGCAGAGACTTGTCCCCAGAGAGCAGAAGTTAGAAGCAAGAGTGACCTAGGCTGGGGATATAGCTCATTGTAGTGTACTTGCTTAGCATTCATGAGGGCTTGGTTCTATCCCAGGACTGCAAATAAAAGATAGATAGATAGATAGATAGATAGATAGATAGATAGATAGATAGAGCTGGACAGTGCAGCCAAGGGTGAGGGTTCAGGAGTGTTGGACAGGGTGGGCTCTGGGACAATGAGGAAGAGACTGGCAGGTGTGTCTAGAAGTGCCGGAAATGGGGCAGGGCAGCAGTGTCCTTGTCTGGGTAGGGTATTAACTGGGTATGGCTTCTCCCCAGAACTCAGATATGAAGGTAAGCTGGTTGCACCACCACTGGCCAGGGCTAACTGGCCCAGTGGGGTGTAAGTCCTTGAATTTTTGTCTGGGGGACTCTTGTTTGAAGAGAAGTCCACACAGCTGCAGAGCTGCCTTGAAGTGGCTCTGCCCCACCTTTTCTAGGGTGGATCAGGCTAGACTCCAATGTGGCTGCAGGCGCTAGGTTCAGAGGCTTAGGCCCTACCTCAGGGCTTAGTCTGAGGGGCAGGTGTGGAGCAGATCCAGGCATGGCTCTTGGTGAAACCCACAAATTCCACTCCAGCTTTCTTGGTTTCAATGTTTTCTCTTTGAAATGGGGCGATGGAAGCTTGAACATTTGAACAGCGCCCCCTCCTGGGGAAACTGGAGAGGCTCTTGGGGGGGGGGCCTCTCCAGCTCTTAGGTTTCCAGCCTACGTTCAGTACAGCGAGCTGTATGTAGCTCTTGGAGGGTAGGTGGAGGCTGCCTATCTGACGCCTGTCTGTCCTCACCAGCTCTCAGAACGCTACGGGCCAGTGTTCACGATCCATCTGGGATCTCAGAAGACCGTGGTGCTGTCAGGCTACGAGGTGGTGAGGGAGGCCTTGGTTGGAACTGGGCATGATCTAGCTGACCGGCCCCCAATCCCTATCTTCCAGCACATCCAGCGAGGTGGGGGTAGGTGGGCATTGGGGTTCCTTGCCGGGTGGGGAGGGGACTTGGCTTCTTGAATTGGTACGAGGGAGAGACAGGATCAGCCTATTGCAAGGCAGGAGGAGTATGACCCAGGGTAACCTCTGAATGGGAGGGGCTTGGAGTTGAGCCTGCCCCCTACCCCCAGAACGGGCCCCCTCTTCCCTGCATGCATCATCAGATGGGGAGTGGCTGGCGCTCATGGCTCATGTCTACCCGACAGGCATCTTCTTTTCTTCTGGAGCTCGCTGGAAGGCGGCTCGCCGATTCACAGTGCACACACTGCAGAGCCTAGGTGTGCGACAGCCATCCATGGTGGGCAAGGTGCTGCAGGAGCTGACCTGTCTTAAAGGGCAGCTGGACAGCTATGGAGGTGAGTGGGGGACCAGGATGCCCCTGCCGAGCATCTATGCCCACCTGAGGCCTGTCTTTCTCCCTGACCTCCAGGCCAGCCCTTCCCCCTGGCCCTACTGGGTTGGGCACCCTGCAACATCACCTTCACGCTCCTCTTCGGCCAGCGCTTTGACTACCAGGATCCTGTGTTTGTGTCCCTGCTGAGTCTCATTGACCAGGTCATGGTCCTGTTGGGGTCACCTGGCATACAGGTGAGAGGTTGCCTGCCACCTGACAGGAAATTGAGCCCCAGCTGAACTAGAGTGTGGGGCTCAGTTCTAAACCCCGAGTCAGGGCTGGTTGGTGGTACCTAGCACTCATCAAACAAAGAACGCGTGACATCAGCCAAAGACAGACCTTGGTTAGCATGTTTTGCACGTGAACCAGGCCCCGTGCTCTCTAGACCAAGGAGCCCCATCTTTACACACAGCCCTACAGTAATAAGTGCAGCTGCTGAGGTATGTGTGAGGGTCTTTACAGTTTGTGGGACCTGTGTCCGAGGGGTCCCCCACACACAAACACCTTTCTTTTTATTGATTGATTGATTGATTGATTGATTGAAGGTGTCTCTATATAGCCTTGGCTGTCCTGGAACTGTCTATGTAGACCAGGCTGGCTTCGAACTCACAGATCCACTTGTCTTTGCCTCCTGAGTGCTGGAACTAAAGGTGTGTTGGTACCATGTCTGGCTAGGCACCTTCTTGACCTCCTCACCACAGAAATCATGAAACTCAGCCTTTCTGACGTCCAGGGCCCTAACATTTAAACAGTCCTGGGTTTGGACTAGACACTGAAGCCTAGACGCTCAGCACCTAGCCTTTACAGATGCATCCCGGCTCAAGATGAGCCACCACCCCCCCAGGGGTGAGGAGGAGCAGCCACTGCGGTGAGCAGGCCCTTAGCCTTGGCCTTCCCACCCAGATAGCTGGAGCAGGCAGTGAGCTCAATCCCACAGCACCGCCTGTGGGGGATGAAGGAGGTGGGGTCCCCCTGGATAGCCTGAGCAGTAGAGAAGGTCCTCATCACTTAGAGCAATATGAGGCCATTTTCCCCCAGTAAATGCCAATGCACCCAGAATTCTGACTACTTACTGGCACCAGACCCACTCTGTTGTAAGCCACACATTGCCCATCCCCAAGACCTGTGAGCCCACATAGTTGACTCCTTCTCCAAGGTAGCCACTCCTCTTCAGATTTTCCCCTTCAGCGATAATAGAAAGGAACATGTCCCCAGGCGGCAAAGATTACATGGGTCTTGCACAGAGCCATCCAAATGTTATCAGGTCCGCTGGCTCCTTCCTGAACATCCTGAGATTTCCTCCAGCTCCCGGACTTCCAGGAGGGTGACAAGCCTCCAGAACTGCTGGCCTGGTGCCCTCTTGTGGCCAGGGGCAGCATTGCCTTAACTCGTTTGTCCAGAAACACCTGCCTGATGGATGGATTGGCTTGCTCACAGGAACTGCATCTGTCGCCTCACCTCTACCCCACCCCAATGTCCCGCCCACTCGCAGCTATTCAACACGTTCCCCCGGCTGGGGGCCTTGCTGCGGTTGCACAGGCCGGTCTTGAGCAAGATCGAGGAGGTGCGCACCATCCTGAGAACCCTCCTGGAAGCGCGGAGACCACCCTTGCCACACGGCGGTCCCAGGCAGAGTTATGTGGACGCTCTGCTTCAGCAGGGCCAGGTGTGGACAGGGCCAGACCTTCACCAGAGATGGGGGTGGGAGTGGTGGTGGCGGCCCCAGTTCACGGGAGGGGAACTACGGAAGGCTCTTTCCCGCCTGTTGGGGACCTCTGGGAGTCTCAGTCTCCTGTATGAGACTGGCCCCTGAGAGTACCGGGAGTGGGCACTGATGTTGGGTGACCTCCCAGTAAACGCCAGTTCTCTTTCCACACAGCCTGACCTCTACCCATCCTCCTCCGGGTTCCGGGAGGAGGCTGGGTCTAGAGGTTGGGGTTGGACCCTGAGACTCAAGCCCAGTTCTGACCACCCTCCCTGCAGGAGGACGGCCCCGAGGACATGTTTGGTGAGGCTAATGTTCTGGCCTGTACCCTGGACATGGTCATGGCTGGAACGGAGACCACGGCGGCCACGCTGCAGTGGGCAGTCTTCCTGATGGTTAAGCACCCACACGTGCAGGGTGAGAGTCACCCCATGGTAGAGAACCCTTAGGAGTTAGGAGTGGGGCTTTACCCATTCAGTGCCACTCTCTGGTCTAGGTCGCGTGCAGGAGGAGCTGGACCGAGTGCTGGGCCCGGGGCAGCTACCTCAAGCAGAGCACCAGCGAGTACTGCCCTACACCAGTGCGGTGCTGCATGAGGTCCAGCGATACATCACACTCCTGCCCCATGTGCCCCGGTGCACAACTGCTGACATCCAGCTGGGTGGCTACCTGCTCCCCAAGGTGGGGCCCCACTTCTTCCCTTTGACTTGGGGTGGATAGGGGACTTCCTGGGTCTCATATTCACTCGTGAGACAGGCTAGCATCATGTGGGGCAGGAACTCCCCCAGATGGTGTTCTGCCCTCTTCCTCTACTTCGGAGCCGATCTGCCTACCCTGGGATCCCTCTGCCTTGCAGGGCACTCCTGTGATTCCTTTGCTGACCTCGGTGCTCCTGGACAAGACGCAGTGGGAGACCCCAAGCCAGTTCAACCCAAACCACTTTCTGGACGCCAGGGGGCGCTTTATGAAGCGGGGCGCCTTCCTGCCTTTCTCCACTGGTAACTTTGCTGGCCTTCAGGGTGGGCTTACACCGGTTTCTGCTCAGCCTTCTCCCCTCCAAAAGCAGGCCTGGCACCTTACACGGTGTGCCTCGGTTTCTCTCGCAGGTCGCCGGGTCTGCGTTGGGAAGAGCCTGGCCAGGACAGAGCTCTTCCTGCTGTTTGCTGGCCTCCTCCAGAGGTACCGCCTACTGCCCCCTCCCGGCCTCAGCCCTGCGGACCTGGATTTACGGCCTGCCCCAGCTTTCACCATGCGGCCTCCTGCCCAGACCTTGTGTGTGGTGCCGAGATCCTAGGTGCTCACGTACTGGAGAACCACCAGAACCTAGCCTACCTCTCCCCCAGGGTGCGCTGCAGGTGATGGGGCGGCTGTAGCATCCCTAACACTGAATGCTGGGCAGGCAGTCCTGCATTGTCCCTCTGGACCATCATCGCTTTTATGTCTCAGTGTACAGTGGTGCGAAGGCTGCTTACCCGTCTCTGGAGGCTGGAAGCTGGCCTTTCATCTGGGCATAATGGGGCAGGGGGCATATCGGCCCAGCCCAGCAGCCCTATCCTGCCCTGATAGGGTGCTTACAGGAGCCCTAACTCACCTTCCAGGCTCCTATACCCCGGATGTTACAATTTTCTATTCTAGTCCCCAAGGCAGCCAAATCCTCAGAGTAGAGACTACACTCCAGTCCCTTCATTGTTCTTCTCCTCTCCCACCACACCTGGGCTATACCCAGGCTTCCCACCAGGACATAGAGACCGCCCCCCCCCGAACCCAGAAACCTGGTCTACAGTCCTTCCACAGCCTCCAGTATACCCCATCTAGGCAGATCCTGCCCACAGTTTGTAATGCTCCACCTTTGACTGGCACCAAGGGGACCCCAGGGGCTGCCTGAGCTTGACCACAGGCGACATTTTTGTTTTTCTTCTGCTGTGACAACTGGCACTCCATGGTCACCTGGAACAAGAATGGTTGGAGGAAAAGAGTCTCTTCCAGCTGATGTCCTGTAAACCTTCCCCTGGTTCCCGATGCCAGTTCTCACCGGCATCGAGGAACCTATCGCATTTCCTGTCTCGACCTGGCTAGCAGGAAACCATAACTATGGTCCTTGCTCCTCCACCCCCTTCCTTCTTGGTGGTATTTGTATTCTTTGTTTCTCAGTGATATCACTCAAAGGCTTTGAAATGCCCAGGGTGATAACCCTGCTGCGCATGTCTGTTGTGACGCGTCAACTCTAGCTGTGCCTTCTCCAGCAGCATTCTTGTGGCCACCAATATGGCCACAGTCAGCACAGGGCTTCCCCAAGTGGGGAAGGGCAGGGCTAGATGCCACCATGAGTGGCAAGAGCCAGCTGGAGTGTAAGACCCAGATCATATGACACTTGGGTCCCTTCTGGCACCAAGAGTCTGGTGGTGGGTGGTGGTGGCAGTCGGTGTTAACTAAAGAGACATGAGTAAGTCTCCCTTGGGCTCTGGTGGTGCACTGTGTTGGCGTTAGCCCCAGGCAGGGATTTAAAGGAACTAAACCTGACGTGACACAAAGTGACCTGAAGTGTCTAAGGGACACAGGACAAGGCTTTGTAGGTGAGGTCGGGTCTGGTTACAAATAGCCAGATTGCCTGAGACCCCGTGACCCAGGAAGGGGTCCATGCTTTGGCTAGCTACCTGCCTCCCCACATTAATGCAGTACTTGGCTACCATGCCCAAATGTTAGGGACCAGAGACAAGTCCATCACATTTGTTTTTTGAGTCAGGGTTTCTCTGTGTAGCACTGGCTGTCCTAGAACTCACTCGGTACACAAAGCTGGCCTTGAACTCGTAGTACTGCCTGCCTCTGCCTTCCCAGTGCTGGGATTAAAGGTGTGTGCCACCGTTGCCAATCTCATCACTTTTACAAGACCCAGGGACAGCTCCGCTCTGCTCCACTCAAGTGAGCTGGCAGGGTTGGAAGCCTGGAGGCTGCCTTGTGTGCATCTTCTCTGCCATGTGGCTTCTCGTCCCAGGTAGGAAGGCAGAGGTTTGGGGGTGTGGGGACTGCCCTCTAGTGGCAGCTGGAAGTGAATGGACTGCTCATAAAGGAACTATGGCTGCGCTCTCACAGGCTCAGGAGGCTGTGAACACCTGAGCCTCCAGGCAGCTGAGGACAACCTGGCTTCAGCCCAGCTGGCCCTGGATGCCTGTCTCCTCCCTGTGACGCATGTCCTGGTGTACTGTGTCGGTGCCAGCCCCAGCCAGTGCTTCAAAGTAACTAAACCTGAAGTGACAGAGGTGTCTAAGGGACATAGGACAAGGCTTGTAGGCGAGGTTGGGTCTGGTTACAAATAGCCAGGTTGCCTGAGACCCTTGTGACGCATGTCCTGGTCACTTGGGGCTGAGTGGGAGGTGGGCTGTGTCTTCTGTCCTTGGATCAGCAGTTGTCGTAACCTGACAAAGACCCTGGAGAGACTGTCTCGGCCTGTGAACATTCCTGTAGGAAAGGGATATGTGGATGGGAGGACTACCTGACCTACCAGAGATCCCAGCCACCGTTTCCCCCTGCCTCTTCCACTGTGGGCTGCAACCCTACTTGGGCAGGAACTATTTGGCAGGTCAAACGTATCTGTGTAATGATCAAAAATTAGAAGTAAAATGTGTAGCCTGGTGGTGGTAGGGCACACCTTTAATCCTAGCACTCGGGAGACAGACGCAGGTGGATCTCTGTGAGGAGTTCCAAGATAGCCAGGGCTACACACAGAAACCTGGCCTGCTTCTGCCTACTGAGTGCTGGGACTAAAGAGTCTCCTGGCTTTAAAATCAAAGGTTTCTGTTCTTAAAACAAGTTTACAAAAACAAGCTCTCAGTGTTTCTGTGGCTCCCCCGCCCCAGCTTCTCAGCAACAAAGCTGCCTTATGTGTGATCTGTGCAGCATCACACAGTCATGAATACGAAAACTTGCCTTTCTTTAATAAATGGAAAATTATGTGTATTCAGAATCATTTTAAAATAAATTTCTTGGGATACAATATATATTTATCTGTCAACCTCTTTTATATACCTCTATTCCTGGTGTATAAAAGTGACTCTGAAGCAAAGGAGCTGTGGGTGAGGAGTTCAAGAAGCTGTGGGCTGGAGACCAGCGGAAGCAGAAGGTGGCCACTCCATGGCTCCCATCTGCAGGCCCCAGTGACCTCACTGCTCACTGAGCTAGACTTGTACCAAGTCCTCTCTAGCCTATCAGCGCTCTCCCTATGTGGCATCTGTGGGCGATTCTTGACGGTCTGAAGGAAAAGATGCCCAGTGGGCGTGGGATATGTGTTCTGATGGTGACATGGGTCCAGATGCAAACACTTAGTCCTTCTGTTTCTTACACGCTGGCTGAGAGGTGCAAGGACAAGGAACTGGGCCCACTGCTGACACCAGGGGCAGCATGGGGTTGCTGAAACCAGTAGGGATGGAGCAGCAGCTTCTAGCTGCTTCTGGGCAGCCACACAGGCCCAGGGTCCTCAATACAAACCCTCAACGGGGTCTCCCTACAGACCGGTGAGTCGCATCCAGGCTGCACTGTAATGGCCCCCAGACTGAAAATGTAGGCCCCCCCCCCCCCCACACACACACACAGCAGGGAATCCCAACTGATGGGGAAGGCCAGCTTGGGTCAGTTTCTAAGATATCCTTGGTAGAAAAAGTAGACTCTGTTCACAGTCACTTCAGGGCCACTCATGTGTAAGTGGCACCTCAGAGCTGTTTCGGGGAGACCATGTTCAACTTCCGAGGCATCAGAAACTGTTACAACTTATAGGGAGGGGATGAAGGGTTCTTCTTGGACTTTGGAAAGAAGTCATCAAGCCAGATGACCTGCTGTGACCCGATGCTCCCACAGCTCTGGGAGGAGGTAGCCAGTGTGTCCCTCAGGGCCTGAAGCCACCTCTTCCCATCAGGAGAGCAGCTGCAGCACCTGCCGGAGGCGCTGCACCTTCCCCAGAGACCCGTCTCTGGCCTCGGGGTCAGCCTCATCTAGCTTCTGCATCAGAGCCTCAGCCTTCTGGACGGTCAGTTCTCGGGCGCTGCCCTTCAGCCCCTCCAGGTAGTCCAGCAGGGTAGAAAAGTGTTCATCAGGAACCTGGAGGGAAAAGACGACAGTGTCAGGGGCCAAAGTGTAGGGACCTTGAGCAGTGGGCAGGCAACGGGAGACTCTGGTTTCTCCCTGGGCTTGCCTGGGGGCACCAACCTATGTTGTTTTCATGATGGGGTCTCCTAGTACAGCTAGCTGTGTGCAAGGGACCCCAGTTCACCCTGTTGCTACTCTGTCAGGACAAGAGATGGGGACATGATGGAAAAGAGACCAGTGTGCTGGCTTGACTCTCCCGTACCTCAGATATTCCCTATATAAATTAAAAAAAAAATGTTTTTGAGACATTGTCTTTAGTCCAGGCTGGCCTTGAACTTGCCTAATGGGCACAAGGTCTTAGCTTCCATTCCCAGCACTGCATAAACTGAGTATGGTGGTACGTACCTGTAATCCTAGCACTGATGCGGGACAGAGAGAAGGGTGAGGAGTTTGGGGCCATGTAGGAACTTTGCTCAGTTGTTCATGCGCTGTGCATGGACCCGGACACCCAAGTGTCCCACTGTCCATTCAGGGCTCTGTCTAGGTGCCCACCTGCCATATAGGGACCCTGTGACTGGAATGGCCCACGGCCCACGGAAGGCCCCACCTTGGCCCATCTATGTGCACAGACCTTGTCCTCATCGTACATGTGCAGCAAGAGCCACGTCTGCCTTGTCTTCTGGAATCTCCAGCTCTCCTGCTTCTGAGCCCACCTGGGAACCAAGACAGATACCTCAGGACACAGAGGAGAATCCCAGGGGCTCGGGGGTGGGGGACAGACTGCCTTAGAGCATGTGGTGGCCGAGTCTGGCTTAAAGGGATGCGCCCTCAGCGCACCCACTGAGGGTTCTCAGTGTATCTGCAGTGCCTACATTTGTAACTTTAGGGATACAGGGTCATCTTCCAACTCCACGACTCTTCCTTTTTATAAGATTAAAGGCGACATTCTACATGTCTTGAATTCCTTCATTCTTTTTTTGTGACAGCCTTACTTAGCCAGGCTGGCCTCAAATTCACTATGTAGCCAGGCTGGTCCCCCTGCCTCAGCCTCTTAAGTGCTGGGACTAAAGGTGTGCGCCCCCAAACCTCAGGGCAGAGGCAGGGTCTCTTAATCAAACCCAGACCTTGCCAGTATGGCTGGTCTCCTTAGTCAGTTTCGACTGGGTTTTCCCTATCTCTGCCTTCTCAAGATGGAATTACAGGCAGGACCCCACACTTTGACCCCCAGCTTCTGTGGTAAACACTTTAAGGACTTAGACGAATGCCCAGCCTTGGTTCATTAATTCTTCACTGATGTTTCTGCCTAGGCTGGTGAGGGTCTGGAATATGTCATCATTGGTTAGAATTTCCTTGCAGGCCCCTGAACGACTGGGTATGAGCCCCAGCCCGCCCACCAGGTCTCTGCATCCTCCTAGGCTCAGCACCAGGAGGGAAGGACTAAGACTGGTACCCAGCCTCGCACCTCAGGCCCTTGCTCTGGCTCTGACAGCTGATGCACAAGGCTCACAGGCTGTCCACTGAAGCCACAGTTCTCACCCCACCTTAGGGCTGAGCTGAGCTCTACCTAATTCCTACTTGAGTGTTCAACCAAGTCCATGGAGGGCCTCCAGTTGTGTGAGGACACCAAGGACAGTCAAGGACTACGTTTTCTTAGTGTGTCCTGTTTCAAGGTCCCTATACCACACATCCTTCCATCACTCTCACACATCCCAAGTCCCTGTGAGTGGCTGCTCCAGGGCTGGAGGATGCGAAGAGGCAGGACAACAGGCTGGAAGGTCACCTAGAGGTTACATACAGACCAGAGCACTCAGGCCACACCCAATACCTGAAACGGCAGGGCAGGGCTAGTGCTGAGCCCAGTGGGTTTCAGGGTGGGAAGGAAGTGGCCATTCGGCAGACACCCTCAGGTCTCCCCTAGTTCCCAGCCACTCTGGTCGGTATAGAAGTGAGGCTATCCATCATCCCCTCTCTGAATACAACAGTAGATAGAGAACCCAGGAGAACGGAGCCCAAGCACACTCAGGACTTCAACAGCCACCTGGGCCTGGGCCACAGCCCTGACAGAGGCATTACCAGATCTACAATGGAGGAGCTGGCTGCACGGTCCTTGATCTGATTCCCAGAAGGTACTGTGCCCAGGCCCTCTGGCCTCTGTGGCCTTCCAGAGCATTCTGGGACTGAGGCTTTCTTTGGCATTTGAGCCTGTAGGAATCCCCACACCCCTCCTGAACCTCTGCCTTGCTTTAAGTGATCCTTATGAGCCATGGGCACCAGACAGCAGGGCCAGGAGGAACACTGGATATAACAGAAAGCCACTCTTTTAGCTCATGGGTTCCATCATCACTTCATTTCAGGAAACTTCAACTGACCAATCGCATGGAATCCTGCCACAGCCCCAGCTTCAGGGTAAAGGATAGCCCTCTGCCTCCATGGCTCCTGCCAAGCCACCTCCCCACAAGGCTCCATTTGGGTCCCCTTGATCTGCCTAAAATCTGACCTGACTCGGAGACAGGCTGCTGTCTCCACTGTGGCCTCTGTGGCTGCCAAGCCTGACCACCAGGCCCTAGGAAGCAGAGGCTGCCCGGCCTGACCCTGACCCTTCAGGCCCCAGGAAGCAGCTCTCTGGGGATACACAGTTGCTGGAAGGCTCCAGTTGCCCACCACCAGCCCAATTTCTCTTGGCATCTGCCCGGTGTAATGGTTTAATACTGTCAACTTGACAGATCTAGAATGCATAGGAGGAAAACCTCTGGACGCATCTGTGAGTGATGGGGCTACAGGGGTCTGATGGAGGTGGGAAGACCCTTCCTGAACGTACCTCCATGGGCTAGGGTTCTGTCCCATGGGCTGGGTTTCTGGACCAAATAAAAAGGAGACAGCAGCAGCAGCCATCTCTATTTTCTGCCACACGAGGACACTGCATGACTGCCTGTGTCACCCTCCACCATGGTGAGCTGCAGTCCTGAACAGTGGCCCCAGATAAACCCTTCCTGCCATAAGCTGCCTTTGTCCGATGTGTGTCTCATCAACAAGGAATCCCACTGTGCAGGGGTTGCTTGGGGAGGTCGCTGGAACACACAGTAGTTAAGGGAATCTGACACCATCTCCTGGCCTCCACGAATACATGCGTTCACATGCACATGCACAGAGAATTAAAAATAAGGTTGCCGGGTATGATGGCACACATCTTTGATCCTACCACTCTGGGAGGCAGAGGCAGGCGTATCCCTGAGTTTGAGGTCAGCCTGGTTTACAGAGAGAGTTCCAGGACAGCCAGGAATACAGAAAAACCCTCTCTCATAATACCAGTAAGTAAAATGAAATAAAATAAAATTAATCTTTAAAAAAAAATCTTTTTGGGCAGTAGTGCCGCACACCTTTAATCTCAGCACTTGGGAGGCAGAGGTAGGTGGATTTCTGAGTTCGAGGCCAGCTTGGTCTACAGAGTGAGTTCCAGGACAGCCAGGGCTACACAGAGAAACCCTGTCTCGAAAAACCAAAATAAATAAATAAACAAATAAACAAAATTATTACCATTTTTTTTTGCTTTAAATATTTAGTTTATTCTTAACTGTGCATGCAGGCCAGAAGAGGGAATCAAATCCCATGGAACTGGAGTTACAGACAGTTGGAGCTGCCATGGGTGCTAGGAACTGAACCCAGATCCTCTGGGAGAGCAGCCAGCGTTCTTAACCACTGGGCCATCTCTCCAGCTCCGAAAGAAATCTTACAAACAAAACACGTAGGAAGAGTCCTAGTTGAAGGTTTTTTTTTTTTTTTCACAATCTGCAACCTACTGAGGTCCAGGGCTGCGTCATCATGCCTTCTAGAATACCTGTTCTCAGTGCTTAGCCAAGACTGGGGTGTGTCTGGGCACACAGCAGCCACAGGATACCTCCACCGGATAAAAAGAAGAGGGGATGTGCCTGAGGGCAGTTAGGTGGATATAGAACAGTACCTGTCTCCAGTACCTGTCAAAGGGTGACTGGGCTGGACCATCCACCCTTCCCCACCTGCCTCAATGGCCCAGCCTCGACCCAGCACCACGGCAGTGGCAGAATGTTCTGGATTCAGCACACAGTGCTTACCCTTGGAGGTACTCCAGGGCCAGGACGGCAGCTGAGGG
>JADRCC010512785.1:0-12476 GCA_019843855.1 Hylomyscus alleni
CATGCTTCTTCCTGCGGAGTCATCTTGCTAGGCCTCTCTTTCTCTCTTTTAATGGAGGCTTGTCTCCTAGGCAGGAGCCAAGTCTTAATTATGAGGCTTGGTACCTGGTGGCACCTGTTGAATGTTTGTTGACTGGATGAATGAATGAGTCGCCAGCTCCTCTGTGCCTTACAGCCTCCCTATAAGCTGAATAACACCCCTGGGGACTATTTCCGAGTCACTGGAGAGATCCTGTCTGTGTCAGGAGGAGTCTACTTCTTCTTCCGAGGGGTAAGCATACCTTTACAACTTGTGGGCTTCTACTGTTGCTGACAAATGGCTGAGAGCTGAGTGGGTGAAGCTGGGAACCAGCAGGTGTTCAGGGCCGGGTTTTGGGCACCACCCAGCGTATTCCCAAGGGCACGAGGTGATCAAGCAACACGGGTGGGATCTCCACCACTAAGTCTCCTGGCTGTTCTTGTGGGAAGGGTCTTTTCTTTGACAGCTTGCCTGGGAAGCTCCAGGGGCCTTCTACCTAGCACTCCACACTGAGCACCAGTTTAACAGGGAAATGCAGCTGCATTCGGCTTTTATTTCACGAGTGCTGGCCCTCCTGCTCCCACAGCAAGCACTTTTCTGACTGGGGATTCTCCCCAGGAACCAGGATCTTTGCTTTGAATGTGAGGGTTCCTTTTAGAATTTTATGCCAACTTCTCTGTAAAAACTAGAGCTAAGGGAATACATGGTTTATGAGTTTTAGTTGCACTTTCTTTGAGTAAAACTTAGGGCAGTGAGAACACAGGTTCATGAAAAGAGAGCTGAATGCAGAATTTGAAATCATTATGTTTCTTTAAAAATATATGTATTTATTTTTTAATCTTTTTAAAAACATTTAGTTTATTTATAAGAGTATACCGTAGCTGTCTTTAGATACACCAGAAGAGAGCATCAGATCCCATTACAGATGGTTGTGAGCCACCATGTGGTTGTTGGGAATTGAACTCAGGACCTCTGAAAGAGCAGTCAGTGCTCTTAACCACGGAGCCATCTCTGCTTGAATTCTTGATCTTCTTGCCTTAACTTTTCTAGTGTTAGGATGTGTGCACCACTGCACCTGGTTAGATCATTGTGATTTTAACCTCTACACTTCCTTTTTTAAAATTTAATTTAATTTTAACATTTTTTTTTTTGGGACTTACTTTTCCATCGCTGTGATGAGACATCATGAGTAAAGAGACTTATAGACAAAAGAGTGTATTTGGCCTTAGGATTTCAGAGGGTTGGAGTCTGTGATGGAAGGATGGAAGTTGCAGGTAGCAGGTGGCTGGAGCAGCAGTTGAGAGCCCACATTTTGAAAGACAAACAGGAGGCAGAGAGAGGAGAGAGAGAGGGGGGAGAGATAAGAGAGAGAGAAAGTAAGGCAAGAGAAGGGAGAGGAGAAAGAAGGGTGGAGAGAGAGAGAGAGAGAGAGAGAGAGAGAGGGACCGCACTGAGGATGGTGGTGGGAGAAATTTTTGAAACCCCAAAGTCTGTTCCCAGTGACACACGTCCTTCAACAAGGCCACACCTCTTAATCCTTCCCAAACAGTTCCAACAATTTGGGGATGACATATTCAAACGCATGAGCCTATGGGGATATTCTCATTCAACCACCATGCTTACTTTTATGGAATTTTTTTTTATCAACCACTGCCTTGTCTTCATGGAAACGCTGTCTTTTCACAGTTGCAACTTCCATTATCTAAGGAAGTATAAAGCCCTAGCAGCAGGCGGGCACTCTTAGCAAACAGAGGTTAAATTGGGGACAAGTGCATGTAGTTATTTTGGAGAGGATTTTGCAGCCACCAAAGCTTGATCTGGCAAGTTAGTTCAGTTGTGGCTGCATTAAGGGATTCTTGCTATGATGTTATATTCAGTATGGAACAGGATGATGGAGGTGGGAGAACGAACTAGAAGAAAGGAAATTTCTCAGCCCTGCCCTGGGATCACAGCAGCTGATAGGATTCTGGTGACCCTTTTCTTCCTCTAGATACACTTTTAATTGCAGTGGAGGTTTTTAAAGCTCTCCAGGAGTCACATAGCATCACCCACCCCCTTAGCCTGACTTACCGCTTTGCTCCATTCTTCATGTTCCTTGTTGGAATCCACTACAGGGTTCCAATATGGTGACACTTAGAAAGCATGTTGGGAGCTCCCCATTCAGCCACATCTAACACTTCCCGGCAACTTACTTTGTCTGTTTATTTGCTCAGATTCAATATTTCCTGCAGAGGCGACCATCTCTCAAGAGTTTATTTGTGGACAGCTACAGTGAGATACTTTTGTAAGTGATGCTCTATACTCTGTTTGACCTCCTGAGGCTAGTTCTCCCTCATTCTCTCACCTGTGCTTGAGCAGGCACATAGTAGGGCCTAAGCATGCAGGTTGAAGCAACGGAGGGAGGCATTCTAACAATATTCATCAGACCAATCAATATCAGCTATTGTCTACTCTGCCAGATAAGTCAGGTGCTGGGGCTGACAGATTGTGTCACACAGGTCACAGGATTTACAGTCGGAGTCACTTTGTCCACAGTGTGTGCATGCCCTCGCCATTCACTGGGTCAACACTGGGAGACAGAGGTGAAGTATGCACAGTTTTTGCCTTCGAGAATTTCCAGTCTATGAGGCAGTTTTTTTTTCCATCCCAGCTTCATGGATACCTTGGATAGTTCAGAGGGTAGGAAAGGGATTGTCCTGTGTGCTGAGCATTTAGCAGCATCCATGGCTAAATCTCCCTGCTAGATACCAGCAGTATCCCCCATCCTCTTGTCTTGAGAATCAAAACCACCTACAGATAGATACTGACGAAAGTCCTCTTACTGTTGTGGATGAGGGCAGCAGCCATGGTGGGGTATGCTGTGGTGGGGTATGCTGTGGTGGGGTATGCTGTGGTGGGGTATGCTGTGGTGGGGTATGCTCCTGGGTGAGAGCCACTGCTCCTAGAGGAGGCTGACAAGCAAAAGGCACATGTGTTGCAGAGAGTTTCTGCTCATAAAATAAACTAGAACCTGCAAAGCCCATCCTACACAGAGGCTTCCAGCCACGGGGCTCCTGGATCTTCACTTACACCTCTTCCTTTCCCCCCTCAATCCTGGGGCGGCTTCCAGCCACGGGGCTCCTGGATCTTCACTTACACTTTCTTCCTTTCCCCCCTCCATCCTGGGGCGGCTTCCAGCCACGGGGCTCCTGGATCTTCACTTACACCTGCTTCCTTTCCCCCCTCCATCCTGGGGCTTCTCTTTTCCTGGTGGATGTGATTGAGGAGCTGGTTTCTAGTGCTGTTGTGACTAGTTTGTTCCTAGGGTTCGTAAACCTCATGTTCCCACTCTGATCTTCAGAGACCTTTGTTTTAGTCCCAAAGGGCAGGCTCAACCTGCAGGGTCTGCAGCAACTGGCTGTCCCAATACTGATTTGCCTAAGAGAAGAAATGTCCCCTTACATAGCATTATGCCAGTAGACTCAAGATTCCATTTCTGAAAGGTATAGCTGTATTGTAGTGATATTAACACATACACGCAATTATACTTATTAATATAGAACATATAGTTTTTATTCTATCAAAACAAAGGTATGTAGCTTTTATTTTTTTTATCAAAACTACTCATTCATATTAATATAAATCACAAGAGTGTAAAAGTGTTTATAGACCGAACCAGTTTCTTGCCCCGAACCCTTGCCATTCTCTGAAACCCTCTTTCCTCGGGCTCTTTCTTCTGCCATCTATTCCTGCCACAGACAAGGCTCTGACATCCTTCTCCCCGTCTGCTTCTCTTCTTTCGTCATCCCAATGTGATTATATAATATTTTTTTAGTCAGCAGTCATCATTTGAATTTATGGCTTTGTAAATATTCTTGTGGACCAGCCTCATAATAGTCCTAATACATGTTTTGTTTCCTCTGAAGCTAACTCCCTCCGTTTCCCCTTGTTTAGGACACATTGTGTGCAGTGTGCAATTCCCCCTTGAGGGATTTCTTTCTAGAGTTTTCTTTCCTTTTGTTTGTTTGAGACAGGGCCTTGCTATATAGCTCAATCTAGCCCGTTGGTCTAACTCACAGCAAGCCTCCTGCCTTTGCATTTGCAGTGCTGGGGTGACAGATGTATGCCACCATACCCTGTTTCCTGTCTTCTCTTTCTGATTGTTTTTTTTTTTTTTTCCTAGCCTGATCCTTCTCACCCTGGTGAGATGGTTCTCTCTGCTGCCACCCTTGGAATTCTCCTGCCTCTTCCCTCTCTCTCACATCTTCCTCTTTCTTGGCCTGTTCTTGTTTCCACAGACAGTCTTCAGTATTTTCAGTGGGGCAGCCTGAGGGAAGCGCTGACTCGGTACAGTGCCACGAGCATAAGCACTTATGATCAGTAGGTTGGGGTATTCAGTACATTTCTCACTTGTATTTTTGACATACAATGCATTGTGCAGGGCATGACTATTATAAATCAAGGAACATCTGTACTATATCTACATTGTGCTTCTAAGAATAAGATTTTTGCCTCCCAACAAGCCATAGGTTTGCTCCTTTGTTCCTGCAGAGAAGGTGTGGGCCAAAGGAAGCAGGCAACCCAGCCCCAGCCTGCAAATGGCTACATTCTCTCTCTTTCAGTTCTTGCAGCCCCAGTGCCTTTTGTTCTTGGCTTCCCCTAAGCTGGCCTCCTTTGTCTCTGCCCCTAGCTTTGTACAGTCGCTGTTCATGCTGGTGTCTGTGGTACTGTACTTCAGTCAATGCAAGGAGTACGTGGCTTCAATGGTGTTCTCCCTGGCCTTGGGCTGGACTAACATGCTCTACTATACCCGGGGCTTCCAGCAGATGGGCATCTACGCTGTCATGATCGAGAAGGTAGGTTCCCAAGTGTGTTTTCCACAGAGCCCTGTTTGCCCCAGATGTGAGATACTGTCCTACGCAATCTGTTCAGCTTCTCTGTATCCTCTGGGGAGCCATTGCTTTAGCTCTTAGCCTATTTATTCCCCAAGAATCAAGCAGTGATCCTGACATGGAGGTTTTCTTCAAACCTCTTGCCTCTGCATCCCGAACAAAAGCCATGGGAGAGGTGTGAGTGATTCCTTCGTGATGTCCGAGCTGAAAACTGTAGAATCCAGCCCGTTGAAGGTTCCCGCCCCATGTTCTCTGGCCACTCCAGCCTGATACAGCCTGGGTCATTCCTGTATTCCTCCCAGGGCTGAGCTTTTCTTTCATGAGCCTGCTCTTTCCTTCAGATGATCCTCAGAGACCTGTGTCGGTTTATGTTCGTCTACCTCGTGTTCTTGTTTGGATTTTCCACAGGTAACAGGCTAAGTCAAGGCTGGTGGGTAGGCAGGTCTGTTGCTCGTTTGACTTCTGCAGGGCCAAGGGGAGGAGGAGCCAGGTAGGGAAGACAGGAGGCGCATGCTTGCAGGCGACGGGAGTGGGTAAGCAGAACACACATCAACATGAGCCTGAGAACTTGGAAGTGTAATTAGTGAGATGTCTTCAGTCATTTTAGAGATGCTGTGCTAGTTGCTTGCCGTATAGCTATATTTTTTTTTGCTCAATTTTTATCCAAATTATTTCAACACTATTTCAGACTCACAAAAAAGTTTTAAGAGTTGTAAGAATGACTTCTTTCTTCTTACAGAGATGCCCCAATTTTACCATTTTAAAATCTGTCTCTTTGTCTCTCTCTTCCTTCTCTTTGTCTCTGTCTCTTTTTTCCTTCCCTTCCCTATTCCTCTTTTCCCTTTCTCCTCTTTTCCTTCCTTCCTTCCTTTTTTTTTTTTTTTTTTTTTTTTTTTGAGATTGAACCCAGGGTCCAATACGTGCCAGGCAAAGGCCCACTGAGTTACAGCACCAACCTTCAAGCGATTCCCTGACCCAACCATTCCTCCAATCTTTAGTCCTTGGAATTTTATCATAAGGAAGAGTTTTTCTCCCTTTCTAAAATTGAAGTTTTTCAATGCAAGCATGGCCTTGGGGCTCTTTTTGCTCTGTGTAGACTCACACAGTCACTTGAGTCATTATCCTTATTACCATCTGTTGCTTTGAAACTGAGATCTGGCCCTTGAGAGCCCCTTACAGTCGGATCCTCGGCCCCTCTAACTGATCCGCATCCTGTTGTGAGCACATGGCTTTGCCTTCGTCCTTGTCAGATTTCTGCAGTTAGATGGTTCCCGAGGCATGCCCGACTCTGTTCCCATTCTGCAGTTTATTTTATCCCTCCTGCCTAAGAGGGCTAAGTATCCATGACTAGGAGGAGGGACCTGATAGGTATGGGTTGTGGCACTTGATCTGAAGTTATGAGTATCAGTACAAGAAGGGGTTGGGCTCAGGGCGTTCTCGAGTATTGGTGCATAGTAAGAACAGGACTCAGCTGCTTAGCCGTTCTCAAGCTCTACACTGCGCTTCCAAAGAAGAATGTTATCGGGGCCATTCTGCTTTGCCCTGCTCGATACCCATGGTTCTACAGTGGACCTCTAAAAAGACATGGTGTGGCTGGCAAAGTGAGCCAGGCCTGGCTTGTAAGGTTGAGCAGGTTGTATGCTACACCAAGGTCTCACTATGTGCATGGTCTACATAGCTTTGCACATTTCTTCAAATACTTTTTCTACTAGATCATGGTAGAGCTCTTATAACACAGCAGAGTTTTGCTAGTTTTATTACAGTTTTGTGCTAGTCTGGAGTGGGGAGGTGCTACATGGCTGAGTGGCTTTCCTGCTGCAGGGTGCTGGGGTAGTATCAGGAGGTCTGGAGTCTTGGTTCTCACTCACCCACACCCCCTTTCTCTTGTGACCTGTAGCCGTAGTGACACTGATTGAGGATGGGAAGAATAGTTCACTGCCTGTGGAGCCCCCACCACACAAGTGCCGGGGACCTTCCTGCAGGTCAGGCAACTCTTACAACAGCCTGTATTCCACATGTCTGGAGCTGTTCAAGTTCACCATCGGCATGGGCGACCTGGAGTTCACCGAGAACTATGACTTCAAGGCTGTCTTCGTTATCTTGTTACTGGCCTATGTGATTCTCACCTACATCCTCCTGCTCAACATGCTCATTGCTCTCATGGGCGAGACTGTCAACAAGATCGCACAAGAGAGCAAGAACATCTGGAAGCTGCAGGTGGGCAGCAGAAGGGGGGAGTAGTGTAGCCTGGAGGCTGTTCCCTTTTCCTTCTGCTGGTACACAGAGGGTTGCCTGTGCCCCTGTGGGATTGAAGAGGGGGCAGGGAGCCCAACTGGGCCCAGGGATCAACATTAGCAGCTCCCTCGGTAGAGTCTCTTCCTATGGGCATCCCCGTTGTCCATCATCTACAAGCAGTCAGGCGAGCCTAGCTAGACGCTGTAACTAACAGATGCTGTATCTGGCCCAGGGCTGAGCAGTCCCAGAGGGTAGAAGATGTAGGCTTAGCCCCATGGGTTATCCATCTTAGAGCACCTTGGTTTAGGTGAGCACTGGACACTAGACACATGGGGATTGCTCTCATGGGGTGGGCCCTAAGGATTCTCTTTCTAAGCCTCGTGGCTCGCATTTGCCTTCAGAACCCCCACCAACAAAGCATTGTTCTTACTCAGAAGCATTTGCTGAATGGTGGGCCCTGCTCTAAGCGTCTGCCTGCCTTACCTGACTTCATTTCACCTCTCACCTTTCCTCTTAAGGGCATTCTGTCAGCATCTCATCTTTAGACCAAGCACTGAGGTCTAGAGACTATGTCATCTCTCTGTGTTTCAAGTCACACAGCTTGCAGACAGCAGAGTTGGGGTTTAGACCCAACGGTCTGGACTCTGATCTCACATAGCACCCAATAGTGTCCCTTTGTGAGCTCTATCAACTCCTAGGGCTGCCTTCTTGGAATCAGCAGGCAGCCACCAAGCACAGGAAGCCTTGGCTGGTCTCCTTCAGGGAGTATGTGCCTGCAGACTTGTAGGTTGCTTCTGGGGCTGAAAGATATTCTGGAGAGGGTGATCCAGGCTGATGGCCTGTTTCCTTTCCCACCAGCGAGCCATCACCATCCTGGATACAGAGAAGAGCTTTCTAAAGTGCATGAGGAAGGCCTTCCGCTCTGGCAAGCTGCTGCAGGTGGGGTTCACACCTGATGGCAAGGATGACTACCGGTGGTGTTTCAGGTAAGGCCAAAGCAGGAGTCAGAGCTGAGAACTGGTCTCAGTCCTGGACATGGGGGGGCACATCTAGAGTCAGGTGAGGATGTATAGATCAGGCTCAGGGCTCCCTGGGTCTAGTCATAGAAATAGGGGACTCTCAAGGCCAGCACCAGGTCCAAGGACCACCATATGACTCAACTATGGGCACAGGACAGCCACCTCAGATCTCAGGAAGTAGAACTTCTAGCATTAAGCACTGAAAAACTTGAGGTGTCCAAAAATGACTACCTGGTGAACAGAGCCAAACCCAGGAATCCAGGGTTTAAAATTCTTGGGCCTTGTGGTGTGGTGGGAAATGAGAAGTGTCCATAAAACAAGCCCTGGCTGTCCCTCTGCCTGCTGTGTCTTCATCGTAATATGAAGGCTGTCCAGCTTTAGACAACTGGCCTCCCAGATCCTGTCCCCTCCCCGACAGGGTGGATGAAGTGAACTGGACTACCTGGAACACCAATGTGGGTATCATCAACGAGGACCCAGGCAACTGTGAAGGCGTCAAACGCACCCTGAGTTTCTCTCTGCGGTCAGGCCGAGGTGAGGTGGGCTGGAAGAGCCCGGCATTGGGAAGGAGGGGTCCCTACTCCATCTTGACTTTCCTCACATCGGAACTCTGCTGCATAGCAGCCACAGACAGCAGCCTCTGCATGCGTAGTGACAGGTGCCTATCCTCAAACACATCTGTCTGCACAAGGAACACAGCCAGAGGCTCCTCGGATTCATTACCCATCTGATTTCAAATTAACTTTTGACTGTTGCACGCTCAGAAACCTTTTGATGTAGCCACCATTTTCAAGATCCCTGGCATTCAGTTATGTGTCCTCATACGGGGACACATGAGGACACAGTCCACAGTTTGAGAAGCTAGGTGTTAGACTAGGCAATATTGTTGCAGAAATCTTGGAGGGTTTGTTCATTTTGTCCTTAATTATTAGTTTTTTTTCTTTCTCAAATGTGATGTCTTTTGGTCTGCCTTCATATTTACTGACTCCTCTTTTGTTAGTGAGCTCCCAATTGCTCTTAATCCCATCCAGAGGGTTTCAAACCTCAAACTTTAAGCCTTTTGGTTTTAGAGTTTCTATGTTTTTCTGATGAGGTTTCCATTTCTTAAGATTTATTTATTTATTTTATGTATATGAGTACACTGTGGTCTTCAGACACACCAGGAGTCATGGGATCCCATTACTGTGAGCCACCATGTGGTAGCTGGGAATCGAACTCAGGACCTTCGGAAGAGAAGTGCTCTTATCCACTGAGCCATCCCGCCAGCCCAAAGTTTCCTTTTCTTTGCTGAGAGGTCTTCTAGCCATTCATTAGTAGCATGTTTCCACTATTTCTTTGGACATATTAATAAGTTACTTTGCACTTCCTGTCAGCTAAGGGGTAGACTGGTCCAGAGGTAGCGGTCTCAGCCTAGCAAGCATAAGGCCCTGGAGTCAGCTGTCGTAGCTAATTCCAACATCTGGGCCATCTTGGCATCCATGTCTCTTAACTCCCCCCTTTTTTTTTTGTGACAGAGGACCACATTGCCCTGGTTCCTCTTTTAGGTTCAGTATTTTCAGACTGTGGATTGTGGATAAGATACCATGGAACCTGGAGTTGGCTACCTTCCCTCAAAGATACTTCAGTTGTTAAGGAATCACCTCAAGTATTTACATGTGTGAGTGTACGGGCGTCTCCGCATTCCACCTAGGCTCCCTTCTTGCACTCAAGCTTAAGTGTGTCCACCCCAATTCCAACTCCACTGCAGGCATCTCAGCTAAGCCTCATGTAGTCTCACCAACAGCAAGCCATGTCTGATTCTCAGCCAAGGACTTGTGGGTAACCACCCTACCCCCAAACTGACCAGTCCCCCAATGTTCTCCTCTGTTCCGTTCTACTGATTCTAGCTGTGTCAGCTGCTAGGATAGCTGCTTTCTCTTTAGCTTAGGGGAAATTCTATGCTTTATAGGATGGCTGCCTACTGTACTTGTACTGTAGTTGGTAAGGTTGTCTCTAAGCAGAGAGATAGGGTGTTCATAGGGCTCCTCTTGTGAATACCATGCCTCTTAGGGTTTAGAGTAGCTCACCTCTGTCACCTCAGGCCTAAACATGTCTGCTGAATAAAATTTTGCTTAGCTTAATGGTTGTCACGAGCAGGACAGTCCCGTCCAAGATTGTCCATTACAGTTGGAGATGGAGGTCTATTTCAGATAAGGCTCATGTTGGGTGGGGGAGCTGGCGATGTAGCTCAGTGTTGGTTGAGCGCTTGTTTAGCGTGTGATTCCATCTCTAGTACAGAAAAAAAAAAAAGAGGCTTACTTTTGGATATCAGTTCCCAGCTCTGGGGCTTTATTAATCTCACACAGTTCCCCAGCAGTTCTGTGACTTTCCTAGGAATGCAATTGGAAAGGCTCCCTGGTCATGTTATCACCCTTGCTTGCTACTTTTCCTTCAGTTTGTCAGGTGTGCTAACACTGTCAGATCTACTCAAAGCTGGTTTTGTGTGTGTGATTTGATTGGCTTACCATGATCCTCCTACTTACCTAGTTAGCCATTGTTGGGTCAAACTTCTAGAGTCTGACACTGGGGAGTTTATTTTGGATGACTTAAGTACAGTATCATTGGGGGTGGGGTAGGTGTTCCTGGTGACAGTTATCACAATAAAGCTTAAGGTGTGACTAACTTGTGGCCTCTTCCATAAGAATGGGTTTTATAGCTTAAGTGCAGGGGTTGGGGAGAGAGGCTCTGCTGTGGTCTAGGACATCATAGAGGTCACCAAGCTACAAAATACAGGTGACATCTCCCTTAGGGATGGGTTCTGTTGACTGAGAAACACTGCTCAAGATAAAGGTCTATAGAGGAAGAATCTGGGATAAATACAATAGTCTGGGGGGATTTGGGTGTTGCCTAACTCCAGCTGTTACCAACACCCAACCCAGCCTTCTGAGCAGAAAACAGATATTTATGTCCTCTGCTGAGGAGACAGCCCTGAGTGTTTAACATTTCTGGTTTCTCTGGAGCTCATCTGTGAGCACAAGGACCTTATGGCTCTCTACCCTGTCCCTCTCGGTGAACTGCTGTCCAGTTAGAGCAGCCATTTGGAACAGAAGCAGGGAAGTGTTATATTAGACTTTACACTTCCACTACTTGCTTTCTCACTTTTGTAACAGTAGAAAATCTAGTGATGATTGCCAGATAATTTAATTGACGGGGATCCCTTCTCACAAAGCTGCATGTAGTAGAAAGATGTGGGAGAATTCAGGGGAGAAAGGTCAGGGAAGGAAGGTGGGAACTGGAAGACCTAGGAAGCATGTGTGGAGTCTTGGTAAGTGACTTTTCCACCAGTATGACAAATTAAATTGAGCTGAATTTATAGTAAAATGTTAAGTTTATTGAGGCAGCTCTCAGGCAGGTTCACTGGCCTCACAGGAGATGGGGTCAGTGGAATCACAAGGTTGGGCTGAGGTAGGGCTTCTTGAAGGGGAGTGGGTAGATTTTTGATGTGATGGTGGGGTACAAATAAAGTTCCATTATAATCTTGCTTTGTGAGTTTAGGGCCCTGTAGGTGGGTCTTAGATCCTGTGGTCACTTTGGGAATACTGAGCTAGGAGCTGGCTTTGCCCGGCATTTTGTGTGGGCTCCTGATCAGAGGAGAAGGGTGGAGACCTCTTGGGCCAGGCCATCCTACCTTTGTCCCAAACCCTTGCTATTAGAATAGGATGAATGGTGACGGGAACCTCAGCTACGTCTGGAGACCCTGGAACTGTCTAGGTCAACAGTTCCCAAATTGAGTGTCTCTATTTCCCAGCCAGTTAGTCAGGATCTCAATGGGCAGTGGTAACTGAGTCTTCCTTATGAGCTCCCTGGGACTTTAGGTCATGCCAAAGTTCTTATTTGAAGCCCAGTGTCACCATGTCTCCCTTGGCCTTTTCTTCTGTGCTCTGGTGAGGCCTTGACCCTAAGTTTTGATATTTTTTTGGCTGCTGTGCATCGCTTTAGGACTGCTCAATGTGGAGTTGTGTTGCAGAAATCTCTTCACCCTCCCCATTTGGGCAGAGAGGCAATGGAACCTAAAGACTCATGAGGTATCAGGTTTACCAGGGCCTGAGGGAGGAAGAAAGTGTAAACTATTACCTGGGTGGATGACTCAACTGTCAAAGAAGAGGAAACTTCATGGATCTAAGCGCTTGGAGATTTATTTATTTTTATTCCAGAGAGGGTATTACTATGTACCCTGGCTGTCCTGGTACTATGTCAACCAGGCTAGCTTTGAACTCAAGAAGCTATCTGCCATAGCTTCTTGAATGCTGGGATTAAAGGCGTGTGCTACTACACTTGACTAAGATTTTTTTTT